>JAVGWX010000002.1:102010994-102200994 GCA_036924085.1 Ariolimax columbianus
CAGAAGGCTGACAGACCATCCAATGCATCAGAGACTAAATAGATTTGGAAATGGGAAACTAAAGCGGAGAAACTTTGCAGAAATAGCCAAAGCAAAAATGAGCGAAGACCCCATGAACATCGTAACAACCCCAAAGCCCATTTCTACTGTACGCAAACCCCCATGGAAGCAGAATATCATTCCGGAGGTGGTATAAAATATACCAGGTATTGGAAACAAGAACAGCCAGACTGAAAAAGAAAGAAGAGACGTAACCCTGAGGTACAGAGCGGAAAACTACCCAAGCATGGACTGGACCCATGCATACACCGACGGTTCTGTAACAAATCCAACACAGAATGGAGGGGCAGGGGTATTCCTGAGCCTACTAAATGGTAGAAAAATAACACTGTCAGTGGCGACTGGAAAATTCTCAAGCAATTTCAAAGCGGAGGCAGAGGCACTGAAGGCTGCAGTAGAAGCAATGCTGACAGGCGAAAGAAATGAAAGCCAGATAGTCCTGTTCACAGATGCCCTGGCCGTGGTCACAGCACTAAAAAGCCAGAAAAATACAGAACTAAATGATTTAAGAGCAGTACTCTGTCAACTATGCCAGCAGTCCGCATCAAAAAGAGTAGTGGTACAGTGGGTTCCATCCCAGTGTAACATCCAAGGCAACGAGGAGGCAGACAGACTGGCAAAAGAAGGTGCAAGACTAACCACAACCAGATTCTAGTGTGACCTACGAAGAGTCCAAAAGGTTTATTAGGGCCAGATACATGGCCAAATGGGAAACAGAACATACTGGCTACACAAAAAATAATGCCTACTACCAGCTGAACAGAATAGAACAGGTCGTGGTCCTCAGACTCCGCACAAGCCACAACAGACTGAGGTACCATCTATTCAATAAATTGAATATAGGTGGCACTGACGAATGCTCGTGTGGCACAGGGAAAATGACCGCTGAACATCTGCTGCAAAATTGCCCGACGTACGAGGACCAGAGAAAGCACATGTGGCCATCACCAGTGGCAACACTAGACAAGCTCTATGGCAGTGTCGACAGTCTCAGGATGACAGCTGCTTTCTTCAAACAAATTCAAGTTGATGTCTGACAGCGTACGAAGAAAAAGAAGAAGAAGAAGTATGAAATTTAGACAGAACTATAATGAGCTGCCACCTGGAAAGAGATGTGCTCCGTCAGGTGTGGGTCGGTCTAAGACAACCGTTGTTGTATGGCAGGAGCTGGTACTACAAACTGCAATAGCGGTGCCTCAACGACCTTCTAGGTTACAATAACGGTGTCTCAACGACCTTCTAGGTTACAATAACGGTACCTCAACGACCTTCTAGGTTATGATACTGATGATGATGATGATGATGATATACTTTTGATTGATTTTTTAAAATTTAGGGAAATTGTGGGTTGGGGGGGGGGGGGGGGGGCAGCGTAGTGATCTGTAAGACTGTTCACAAAACAAACTTGCGCGTGTTCGGACTCATGAAGCAGTAAGGTACGTACGTCTACATAAAGAACGCTCTTTTAAAAACGTGTGATGATGCTGGATGCACTGAGGCGTACGGTGCAAAACACAGTACAACTCAGTATATCTCAGGAAACAGAGGTAAAGAAAACAAATTAATTATGTATTTTTACAACACTTCAAAAAGTTTCAATAATAATAAAGCTGATCCCCTGTACTATATCCACACCCCGAACTGGAATTTATGTTGACTTCTGGTTTTTTTCAGTGATCATTATCTTTGTTTTGGTTATGTTGACTGCGAGGTTTTGATCTTTGACGAATCTGCATCCGGCCTCAATTAGCTGCTCTAGTCCCTCTGTATTGTGTTATAGTATCACAGTAACCGTTATTCGTTTTCTTTTTTTTCTTTTTTTTTTTTGGGGGGGGGGGGGGGGGGGGGGAGGAACCTTCTTAAATTTTCAAAAGAATGAAGATTCAGTATAGACGGTTGTTTGAGTCAAAGAATAGGGTAAAAATGGGTAAAATTGTGTTTCAGTCAGAGGAGAGCGTATGAATGGGTAGAAAGGTGTTTGGGTCAGAGGAGAGTGTATGAATAGGTAAAAAGGTGTTTGTGTCAGAGGAGAATGTATGAATGGGTAGAAAGGTGTTTGGATCAGAAGAGAATGTATGAATGGGTAGAAAGGTGTTTGGGTCAGATGAGAATGTATGATTTGGTAGAAAGGTGTTTGAGTCAGAGAAGAGTGTATGAATGGGTAGAAAGGTGTTTGGGTCAGGGGAGAGTGTATGAATGGGTAAAAAGGTGTTTGGGTCAGAGGAGAGTGTATGAATAAGTAGAAAGGTGTTTAGGTCAGAGGAGAGTGTATGAATGGGTAGAAAGGTGTTTGGGTCAGAGGAGAGTGTATGGATGGGTAGAAAGGTGTTTGGGTCAGAAGAGAGTGTATGAATGGGTAGAAAGGTGTTTGGGTCAGAGGAGAGTGTATGAATGGGTAGAAAGCTGTTTGGGTCAGATGAGAATGTATGATTTGGTAGAAAGGTGTTTGAGTCAGAGAAGAGTGTATGAATGGGTAGAAAGGTGTTTGGGTCAGGGGAGAGTGTATGAATGGGTAAAAAGGTGTTTGGGTCAGAGGAGAGTGTATGAATAAGTAGAAAGGTGTTTAGGTCAGAGGAGAGTGTATGAATGGGTAGAAAGGTGTTTGGGTCAGAGGACAATGCATGAATGGGTAGAAAGGTGTTTGGGTCAGAGGAAAATGCATGAATGGGTAGAAAGGTGTTTGGGTCAGAGGAGATTGTATGAATGGGTAGAAAGGTGTTTGGGTCAGAGGTGAGTGTATGAATGGGTAGAAAGGTGTTTGTGTCAGAGGAGAGTGTATGAATTGGTAGAAAAGTGTTTGGGTCAGAGGAGAATATATGAATGGGTAGAAAGGTGTTTGGGTCAGAGGAAAATGTATGAATGGGTAGAAAGGTGTTTGGGTTAGATGAGAATGTATGAATGGGTAGAAAGGTGTTTGGGTCAGAGGTGAGTGTATGAATGGGTAAAAAGGTGTTTGGGTCAGAGGAGAGTGTATGAATGGGTAGAAAGGTGTTTGGGTCAGAGGAGAGTGTATGAATGGGTAGAATGGTGTTTGGGTCAGAGAAGAGTTTATGAATGGGTAGAAAGGTGTTTGGGTCAGAGAAGAATGTATGAATGGGTAGAAAGGTTTTTGGATCCGAAGAGAATGTATGAATGGGTAGAAAGTTGTTTGGGTCAGAGGAGAGTGTATGAATTGGTAAAAAGGTGTTTGGGTCAGAGGAGAGTGTATGGATGGGTAGAAAGGTGTTTGGGTCAGAAGAGAGTGTATGAATGGGTAGAAAGGTGTTTGGGTCAGAGGAGAGTGTATGAATGGGTAGAAAGGTGTTTGGGTCAGATGAGAATGTATGATTTGGTAGAAAGTAGTTTGGGTCAGAGAAGAGTGTATGAATGGGTAGAAAGGTGTTTGGGTCAGAGGAGAGTTTATGAATGGGTAGAAAGATGTTTGAGTCAGAGGAGAGTGTATGAATGGGTAGAAAGGTGTTTGGGTCAGAGGAGAGTGTATGAATGGGTAGAAAGGTGTTTGGGTCAGAGGAGAGTTTATGAATGGGTAGAAAGTTGTTTGAGTCAGAGGAGAGTGTATGAATGGGTAGAAAGGTGTTTGGGTCAGAGGAGAGTGTATGAATGGGTAGAAAGGTGTTTGGGTCAGAGGAGAGTGTATGAATAAGTAGAAAGGTGTTTGGGTCAGAGGATAGTGTATGAATGGGTAGAAAAATGTTTGGGTCAGAGGACAATGCATGAATGGGTAGAAAGGTGTTTGGGTCAGAGGACAATGCATGAATGGGTAGAAAGGTGTTTGGGTCAGAGGAGATTGTATGAATGGGTAGAAAGGTGTTTGGGTCAGAGGTGAGTGTATGAATGGGTAGAAAGGTGTTTGTGTCAGAGGAGAGTGTATGAATTTGTAGAAAGGTGTTTGTGTCAGAGGAGAATGTATGAATGGGTAGAAAGGTGTTTGGGTCAGAGGAAAATGTATGAATGGGTAGAAAGGTGTTTGGGTCAGAGGAGAGTATATGAATGGGTAGAAAGGTGTTTGGGTCAGAGGTGAGTGTATGAATGGGTAAAAAGGTGTTTGGGTCAGAGGAGAGTGTATGAATGGGTGGAAAGGTGTTTGGGTCAGAGGAGAGTGTATGAATGGGTAGAAAGGTGTTTGGGTCAGCTGAGAATGTATGATTTGGTAGAAAGGTGTTTGGGTCAGAGAAGAGTGCATGAATGGGTAGAAAGGTGTTTGGTTCAGAGGAGAGTTTATGAATGGGTAGAAAGATCTTTGAGTCAGAGGAGAGTGTATGAATGGGTAGAAAGGTGTTTGGGTTAGAGGAGAGTGTATGAATGGGTAGAAAGGTGTTTGGGTCAGAGGAGAGTGTATGAATAAGTAGAAAGGTGTTTGGGTCAGAGGAGAGTGTATGAATGGGTAGAAAGGTGTTTGGGTCAGAGGACAATGCATGAATGGGTAGAAAGGTGTTTGGGTCAGAGGACAATGCATGAATGGGTAGAAAGGTGTTTGGGTCAGAGGAGATTGTATGAATGGGTAGAAAGGTGTTTGGGTCAGAGGTGAGTGTATGAATGGGTACAAAGTTGTTTGGGTCAGAAGAGAGTGTATGAATGGATAGAAATATTTCAAAACTAAAGACAAAACGTCATTGATGAACCACGGCAAGGGAGACCAGCAGGAGCTGCAACTGACACAGTGAGATATCAGCCCGACCAGCTGTAAGTGACAACAGACGAATCACGATGAGTTAAACAGCCGTAGACTTCTACATGAGTCACGTGCTGCTCACACGATTATCCAAATTGGCCTCGGTTATATGAAAGTGTCTAACAAACGGGTCTCAGGACATCTCACAGCGAGGTCATGGAGGCGGTGCAAAATTGATAAACGGTTTACACGAAAAGACTTTTTTCTAGAGGGTTCTTTCTACAATCTAGTGGACAGGTAGACAAAGTGTGTTGCTGGTACGCGGACTATATCGACAAATAAGATACTCAAATCATGTGATGCTCACTTTTGTAAAAATGTTGTTATTAATCAAATTGTTGTTATTTAATGAATGTCACTCGCGAGCATGATTTGGCCGCGCTCAAATAGATTATACAAATTACGAGTTATATGTCTTCTTTTTAAGTACATAAAGAAAGTTAATCAATCCTACAGTAGAAATTGGAAGATTGGTGATAGGAATTGTAAGCCAATAACATACCAAGAAAAAAAGAAAGAGAGATGGACAAAATATGGAAGTGTATAAAGATGGGAATCTGTATACGAATAACAACCTCTTAAATGACATGCATTTGATAGAAGAGAGAGATTTCCTGTAACCAGAGAAGAATTTTACAAGGCCTTTTACTTAATCTCAAAAAACTAAACTCCAGGGATAGAAGAGATACGGGAGAAACTTTACACAATTTTTGTTTAAGTATGTTAATGCAATTTGCAGCAATGGAACGTTGCCAAAGGAACACACAACTTCAATAATTATTCCCTTGGAAACAAAAAAACAAATGCAATAGAATGTGATTAATTCCCAACGATAAGCTTAATGCCACATGCATTTCAAATTATATTAAAGATAATTAAGCAGAGAATCGATAACAAGATAGAGGACAAGCTAAAAGATAACCAGATGTATTTTCGGAAGGGCAGCGGTACATGGGATGTCATCGAATCATTGCGGCTTTTCTCAGAAACAATAATCAGTGGAGGCTGATCACTGTTTATCTGTTTTATTAACTACAAGAAAACCTTTGTTCGAGTCCCCTGGAACAAACTATTTCAAATCTTGCAACAAATAGATATGTATGGAAACCAATCATTAGGTTAATCCAGAATCTACAGGAAAATCAAAAGGTGATTATTTTTATCAAACAATGACTATCAGAGACAGTTTCAATTAGAAAAGGCTGATAGCTTTCTCCATTTCTCTATAATATTTATTTTAAGAGCATGATGATGAAAAAAGTTCTTCGAAGTTGTATTAGGGTTGTCCCAGTCAAAATGTTACAGAAAGATCCTCAGAATACCCTGGACAGAGAAATAAACAAATGTGGACATTCGGCAAGAGTTGAGCATAGAGGAGAACTGGTTTATCAATTCCATTTTGGATAGAAAATGCAAATACTTTGGTCACATCAAGAGACACAACGGTCTTGAGAGAACGGTGATGGAAGGTATGGTGCCATGCAAAAGAGGAAGGGGTACACCAAGAAGACTATGGCACCAAGATATCCAGGAATGCCTGAGTATGACTGTGGCGGAGGCTGGTATTTTGGCAAGGGAACGAGTTTCTTTCAGACAGACTGTGATGGGAGCGACGTTCTACAAAGAACATGCTGCATGATGATGATCCCAGTCAATGGTAGGAACATTAATGCTTTCAAATTTGCCGATAGGGGACGACGTGGCCTAGTGGTTAAGTGGCAAGGCTCACAACCCGAAGGTGCTGGGTTCGATCCACATCACAGCACCGGCCGTTACCCCGGGGAAGCAAACCCTTAGAAAATCCAGGAGGAAGCAGACCCTTACATAAAATGCATGCTGAAGTCGGATGCACTGCGCCGACAGGCGCAAAATAAAAACAGTGCAACGCTCACCGCCTTGAGGATTAGAAAAATAAGGCGAACGCAAAAAAAAATAAAAAATTGCCGATAATCGGTGGGATGATCAGTAGGAACGTTGTAAATGCTGCTATAAAAAATCAGCTGCACAGCCAAAGGATTTGACATGAAAATAAAAACACTGAAGACAAAGATTTTGGTAATATCTAAGCAACATAGGCAAATAAACATAATCACCAATGGAGAAATAATCGAACAAGTACAGAAGTTTACATATTTGGAGCAAACAATGGCAGAAGAATCCCGTAAATAGGTGGATATAAGGACAATGATTCCATTGGAATAAAAATACCTTCAAAGAAAAACAGACAATTGCTAACCTCTAGTAATATCGGAATAGTTGTCCATCACAAGTGATGAAGACCACTCTCTTTGTTCAGCCGTGTGGACAGTCGTATCTCTTGCTGTGTCCGCTGAAATGGGTGACTTGCGCGGAGATTTGGATTAAAGTGAGGAAGAAACTGTGCCTTTTGTCAACCTCGCTACCTTTTGCCAGTGGCAAGACATTTATCGAGACGACTGGAGATAGCATAGGATGCAGATTTTGCCTCAGGGTTACCACCGAAGCCTTTCCGTAAACATATAACCCGCAGGGTAGAAAGGTGGGAAGGCATCTAACGCAGTTTGTCGTGCCTTTTCGATAACCACAAGAGGTCGTATGGACAACACTCAGCGTGTGAGTGAGTCTGGCATCTCTCCCCAGCTGTATTCAGTTCATCATAGTAGCATCTAAAATTCCCACACGCCATATTCGTGAAGGTGAACCGGCAGAACTAACCCGTGAGATACGACACAGGTATAAGCGTAGCGCCATTCAGCCGGCGTCCAGACCAGGATAAACGGACGGAAGAAATCACAAAAAAAGAACGAAATAAGTCCAGACGGAAAACAACTCCACGTATCCGTGAACACAAGTGTAAGTCGTCGACTAGTGTGAATTCCAGGCAAATCCGTGGTCTGGCGGCATCCATAATGATCCAAAACAGTAGAGAAATGTAGACTCGCAGCCAGTTACGGCGCCATCTTTGCCAGATCGGAATAGTATTTAGGAAAACCCCTACTCATGCATGTCCAGTTATACCGCAAGGTGCTTAAACATGGACTATAATAAAAGAGGATAAACTAAACAAAGCTTTGAAGAGTTTGAAATGTGATGATTTCGTAGAATGGAATGAGTGAGTTAGACAGAAAGAAGATCCAATAACAATGTCCTAACTCAGGTTGGCCTAGAAAGACAAATATTGAAAATGATACAGTTGGCTTGGGCACACTATGCGATATGAATGTGTTCTACATATTAAATTATGTTATTTCACGGATGACGCCGGGTACTGGTACAATATAAAAGTGTGTTGGAAATATAAAGTTGCACTGTTTCGAAAATCATAGGTTAAAACAAGTACGCTTGCTTTAAAACAACACACACAATTTCTGCGTTGTCCAAAAACGATCTATTGCAGAACCTATAAATAGGGTCATAATACTGAAAATCTTGCCTTTCCCCTCCCCAACAACAACAAGAACATTAGTAACAAAAATAGCAACGATACCAACAACAGAAACAACAACAATAACAACATATCTGCTTGCAAGATGCTATGTACTGCATAATCAAGGATTGTTTGTGTTATCCCACCAATAGAATAATACATTGACGAAGATTTTAACGCATGTCCTCGTGGTCAAAGACCGATATCCTAACCGTTCGGCCAGTTGTATCTCGACCAGGCTTTACATGCCTCGTAAAGTGCAATTCACAGTCGTAACGTTGGTTTGATTTTGGACTGCAACATCTTTATATAAAACCATTGGTGTTAAAACTACCACTACACAAACTTAGATACAGGCTTCCTGTGATGGGGCCGGATGTAGTGTGCCCCCCCCCTCTCCATGCTTTACTTGGATTGAAAAAGCGAAACTTGATGACGGAAAGAGCAGCAACAAATATCATCGATTCGTAGAAGGGTTAATTCTTCCAGATAAAAGCCACAGCATTTATTCGTCCGTCAGAGACAAATGGCCACCGTTTGACCTCTGAATCATAACTTACATTTACATAGACAAAAATGGCCAGTTAATTCCAGGAGCGTCAAACACGCGGTTCTCGGACAACATGTGATCTGTAGAGCCATATCTTGCGGCCCACATTTCGTCTTGTTAAATTGTGTATTTCATGAGACACTATTTCCCAATTATTTTCATTTTCCATGTATAAATATAATCATTGTCAGACGATAGTAATTGTGCTTTGAAAAGGTATGCACTAGTCGACGATGGTAACGAATGTGACTCGTAAGACCAATCCGGGCAGAGAAGCATCTTCCACAGTGTGTGCAAGAAAAATCAGGACCGTTTGCGACATTGCATGGTGTGGCATGTCTTCTCAAACTCTGAGTCTTTAGCCTATCAGCAATCGGTATCTCCTGTGTCTGTTTTCCATGCTTAATCATGCCCCTCCATGTAACACGATCCATGGCGTCCTGTTCCCATGATTCCAAATCGATGCCTGCGTCATTCACCGAAGTAGTGGCCGGTCCCGAGACCCTTTCCCGAACTGCAATTCCCCATAGATAAGATATTTGGGTATTCTGCCATCATCCATCCTCCGAATGTGTCCCAGCCAGTGCAGGCTTCGATGTCTAAGCATGGAAAAGAGTGCCTGTTCTCTCCAACATCTCAGCGTTGGTGATCTTGTCTTGCCACCCAACGCCCAAGATTCTGCGCAGGCACCTCATGTGATAGCTGCTTAGCCGCCTCTCCTGGTGCATGTAGGTATACCACGTCTTACTGCCGTAAAGAAGAGTGCTGAGGAAACAGGCCTGGTAAACAAGTGTTTTTGTTTTAACAGTGAGCTTCTTGTTCTCCCAGAACCTTTCTGTTAATCTGCTCATTTTTTTGCCGCATATATACATACATACATACATACATACATACATACATACATACATACATACATACTCCGCTGTTCACTTAGTTTCGAGACTAATCTTTTTGGGAGGAGTATAGAGATAATAAATGGTTGCTTGTGACAAGTATAGAGAGAATAAATGGTTGCTTGTGACAAGTATAGAGAGAATAGGTGGTTGCTTGTGACAAGTATAGAGAGAATAAATGGTTGCTTGTGAAAAGTATAGAGAGAATAAATGGTTGCTTGTGACAAGTATAGAGAGAATAGGTGGTTGCTTGTGACAAGTATAGAGAGAATAAGTGGTTGCTTGTGACAAGTATAGAGAGAATAAATGGTTGCTTGTGACAAGCATAGAGAGAATAGGTGGTTGCTTGTGACAAGTATAGAGAGAATAAGTGGTTGCTTGTGACAAGTATAGAGAGGATAAAAGGTTGTCTGTGACAAGTATAGAGAGAATTAAAGCTGCAGAGGAAAACTGACACCATTGCCTAGAACAACCAAGGGCTACTTAGAACAAACAAGGACCACTTTCTCAAAACAACTTAGAACAACCAAGGACCACTTAGAACAACTAAGGACCACTTAGAACAACCAAGGACTACTTCCTCAAAACAACTTAGAACAACCAAGGACTACTTTGTCAGTACAACCAATGACAACTTACTTAGAACAACCAAAGACAACTTAGAACAACCAATTACCTCTTACTCAGAACAACCCAAGGTAACTTATAACAACCAAGGATTATTTTCTAAAAACAACAAGGGACAACTTAGTACAACCAAGGACCACTTACTCAGAACAACAAAGAACAATTTAGAACAACCAAGGACCACTTACTCAGAACAACAAAGAGCAACTTAGAACAAACAAGGACCACTTTCTCAAAACAACTTAGAACAACTAAGGACCACTTAGAACAACTAAGGACCACTTAGAACAACTAAGGACTACTTCCTCAAAACAACTTAGAACAACAAAGGACCACTTACTCAGAACAACAAAGAACAACTTAGAACAACCAATGACAACTTACTTAGAACAACCAAAGACAACTTAAAACAACCAATGACCTCTTACTCAGAACAACAAAGAACAACTTAGAACAACCAAGGACCACTTACTCAGAACAACCAAGGACAGCTTACTTAGAACAACCGAGAACTTTTTGTCCTGAACAAGCAAGAATAGCTTACTTAGAACGAACAAGGACTACTCACTTAAAGTAGCCAAGCAGTGTTAGCCTATAACTATCAAGCAACATTAACCTAGACCAATTAAGATTTGCTTGCCCGGAGCAACCAAGAACTGTCTTCTCAGAGCAACTAAGTAATGTCTGCTCAGAAGAAGCCAAGATTTGTTTTCACGGAAAAACGAAGAGCTGCTTAGCCAGAAAAACAAGAACAGCTGGACCAGAACATCAAGAACTGTTTGACCAGAAGAGAAATAACTGTTTGATCAGAACATCAAGAACTGTTTGACCAGAGCAACAAGAATCTGAGACCATCAACAGACATATCATGTCGTGGAGTCCAGAGGTAATACGAATAAGAGACCAGCCTAGGACAGCTTGAGGAGGAATTGCTCAAGCCGAAATGGAAACTATGAACCAGAGCTGGAATGCTGTACATAACTTGGCCGCAGACCAGGAGAAAGTAGGAGGAGTTTGGTGCTGCATTTAAAGACTACCAGGTGTGATTGACATTATCGGAATTGCGTCACTGACGAATGATCTAGACTGAAGATATCAGATGGAGAAAAGTCAATAAGAACACGACCTTGGCATTTATTTATGTAGAGTAAGCTTCTTTTTTTTCTTTCGTTCGCCTTATTTCTGTATTCCCAAAGGCGGTGTGGTTTTTATTTTGCGCCTGTCGGCTCAGTACATCCGACTTCAGCATGCATTTTATGTAAGGGTCTGCTTCCTCTTGAATTTTCTAAGGGTTTGCTTCCCCGGGGTAGCGGCCGGTGCTGTGATGGGGATCGAACTCAGCACCTTCGGGTTGTGAGCCGTGTCACTTTATCACTAGGTCACGCCGTTCCCGAGTAAGCTTCTGAGGTAAGTAGCATGTCTTTTGCAGAACGTCGCTTCTTACAACCGCCAACCTATTTGGCTGTTACACGTTTCTTGCCATGTGTACAGTACGGTAGGCTGCCATTACTTTCCGAACGCGGAGGAGCGATCGACCCTGAAAAAAATACCACGTGGACACGGGTAAAAATTCAAACTTAGTGCGATGGGATTATGAAACTGACGTTACAACCCCAGACCACGCTAGTGATAATGTGTGTACGTCAGTGATTGTTTTTTAACGTCCGCCACGTCAGCCTGGTAGTGTAGGGGAAGAGCACTCGGTTTTCAAGTCAACGGCAAGGGGTTCAACTCCCGCAACCGTTACACTCCATTCAAGCTTTTCATAATGGGTACCTGACTTGTGGAAGGAAAACGCACCGAGGAAGGTTAATGGAAACTCTAGCTGACACAAGCTGCGACTTAGTAGTACTGAAGTTTCTAACGCATCATTCAGGACCAGTTGTTGAGGAACACTCTTGATCTTTTACCATGTTTGCCACCCCCATGCTTGGTACCAGTGCAACGAATTAGACTGTGTCATAACCTCTGCTACAACCACTCGTATCCTTTATTGTTACATCTTTTCACGACAAAGGGATCCATTACAGCGGGTCATTTTACAAGAGCTTGAATCGGAGCGTTTGCAGTAGCGGTATCAAAGCAGTGATTTTATATAACGGAGTTGCTAGCATAACACAGGGAAAAAAACATGAGAAAAAAAACACTAATAAAAGTTGATTAAGGTTGAGCTTAATCAAAATTTAAAAATGGGTATGGTCAGATACCGCACCGAGACGAGAACACAAACAAAACCTACGTTACGACCAATAGGCCTTCATCAGGGACAACAACACTGAACTAACAAATCAACATATAAGAAAAAATGGTCAACTCATCTGTTTCAGGTGGGAGACGCTTTCTGTCTAAGCGACCGGTCGTGCAAAGTACTCGATAGAAACTGAAATAGGAGCGGTCAAACAAAAAGTGGGGGGACGGCGTGGCCTAGTGGTTAAGTGGCACGGCTCACAACCAGAAGGTGCTGGGTTCGATCCCCATCACAGCACCGGCCGTTACCCCGGGGAAGCAAACCCTTAGAAAATGCAGGAGGAAGCAGACCCTTACATAAAATGCATGCTGAAGTCGGATGCACTGGGCCGACAGGCGCAAAATAAAAACCACAGTGCAACGCACACCGCCTTGGGGATAAGAGAAATAAGGCGAACGCAAAAACAAAAACAAAAAAAAGAAAAAAAAAACAAAAAAAAAAGTAGCGGAATATGCCTGATAAGCCAAGCGTGGCCAAATAGTGGTCCAGATAGGAGAACAATGAGAAGGCAATATAAGCCGGGAGGGCGTGATATTGATATAAGAGAGGGGGGAAGAGAACTGATGGAAGAATGGGGGAGGCGGGGGGGGGGGAGGATCAGCTTCAGATCACTGAACACTGCAGCTCATGCGGTAACGCCATCACATTAACCACTGATCCAGCTAAAGTGGTATAAGTAGCAAAATTGTAAATGTTGCTTGGCTAAATTAATAATACAGCCAACGAGTTTGTCAAGAAAATAAATACATTGGAAACAAAGACGTTGTTATTGTAATACACAAGCAGCATAAGGAAATAAATATAATCATCAATAGAAGAATAATCGAAATAGTACGGAAGTTTAATTTTGAGGAAAAATCATAACATAATATGTCCGAAATGAGACATAACTTAAGACAATGATTTCAATGGCAAAACAAAAGACGTAAGAGAAAAACAGAAATTGCTAGCCTAAAAAAATATCATGATAGAACTGAGGAAAACAATAAAAGCCACTCACATATGGCTAATTTTCAATTTTTGCATTGAAGGACAAGACAACGTGGGATATGAGAAGATCATGGGGAGGGTGGGACTAGGAGTCCTAAACGAAAACGGAGAGCGGTTTGCAGATTTTTGTGCAGGAAACAAATTGGTCATAGGAGAAAGTATGTTTGCATATAGAGCCACGCGTAAGGGAACATGTGTATCCCCCAGACCAAACATCAAATAATCAGATTAACCAAATCTGCGTAAACTCCAAATTTAGACGATCATTATGAGATGTTAGGGTCTACAGGAGGGCAGATGTGATCTCAGACCACTTGTAAGTGATTACGAAGTGATTACAGCTGAAGTTAAAGATAAACAGAACAATGAAAATCAGCAGGCCAGGGCACAGCAGGTCACGGTACAGCGTACAATACATGAAAGAAGATGATAAGAAAAAAAATGTATGTAGACCTCTCAGGAATAAATATCAAGCACCGGAGCAGCTAGATGAAGGGCCCAGCGTTGAGGATAAATGGGAACAAGTACATAATACATGGAAAACTACATGCGAGGAAGTGCTAGGAATGAAGAAACGGCAGAATCAAGAATGGATAATAGCAGAAACAATCACTAAGATGGAGAAGTGGAGAAATAAGAAAATGGCCTTACTAAATATTAAAACGAAAGCCGCAAAAAGCAAAAGGCAAAGGCCGCCGTCCATCGCACACGATGATGGCATCATTTATTTGCTAATTTTAGTAAAGATTAACTGTGCTATTTTTTATCCTCACTCTCTAGTTTCGTGCCGCCCGAACTCAGTGGCAAGTCAAGGACAAGAAGACTAGGAGGCGACCACGAGATGCAGGGGACTCCGCATCAAGTACCCGTGGAAAGGACGGCGGAATTAAGAGTCGAACCCACACCACCTGATCACGGGCCGACGGCTTAACCACTTCGTCAAGGAATCCTAAAAACACAGCCCAGAAATAATATGTAGAAACCAACAAGTACGTTAAAGAGAGCATCAAGGCGGACAAAAGACGTTATATTGATGGGCTGGCCGAGGAAGCAGCAGAGGCTGCAGGAAAGGAAAATATGAAAAGTCTTTATGAGGCGACGAAGAATTTATCGGGAGAATATCAACAACAAGGTAGACCAATAACAAATAAACTTGGCGAAATGATAACTAACCTTGTAAAACAAAACAAAAGATGGGTAGAATACTTTGAAAAGCTTTTGAACAGAACAGCACCAGACAACCCACCAGACATCCCACCAGCAGAGGAGGACCTGACGATCAACTGCAATGATGCAAGTAAAGAAGAGATTAGAATGGCAATAGAGTTTCTAAGGAACGGAAAAGCAGCAGAACCACCGAAATCCATAAAAGCAGATGCTGAAGCGTTTACTAACATGTTCCACAACTTGATAGGCGCCATCTGGGAGCAAGAAAGCTTACAACAAAATTGAGGAGAGGGCTAACTGATGAAATTGCAATAGAAGGTAGATTAATAAAAATGCAAAAACCATGGAGGAATAATCTTATTATCAGTGTTGGGGAAGGTGTTAAATAGAGTAATACTAGAAAGGTTGAAAAACGTAGTGGATAGTAATATAAGGGATGAGCAGGCGATGACAGAATAGATCATGCATTGACTAGATGGCCACACTGCGGATAATTGTGGAGCAATCATTGGAATGGAATTCCAGTTTGTACATCAGGTTACTTGATTATGAAAAGGCGTTCAAAAGTTTGGACAGAGATATACTCTGAAAACTAATTAGGCACTATGGAATTCCTCAAAAGCTCACAAACATAATTAGACAGACGTATGAAAGTATGCAATGTAGAGTTATACACGAAGAACAACTCACAGAGTTATTCAAATTTAAATCGGGGGTACGACAGGGTTGCCTACTGTCGCCTTATCTGTTCATCCTGGCAGTGGACTAGATTATGAAAGTAACAACAAATGAGAAAAATGGAATCCAGTGGACCTTGAATAAATAACTGGTGGACCTGGATTTTGCGGATGATATAGCCCTTCTGTCTCATAGCCAAAGCCAAATGCAAAGAAAACGGGATAGACTGGATTTTACCTCTAAACAAGTCGGTTTGAAGATTCATGAGAAAGGGTCAAAAATAATTAAGGTCAATGCAGCAAACACAGAACCAATCAGGCTGAGAGGACCGCTACTGGCTGAGATAGAGGTATTTACATTCCTAGGAAGTATCATCAGTAAGGAAGGAGGATATAAAAACACGAGGATATAAAAACAAGGATATCAAAAGCAAGAGTTGCATTCGGAATGTTGAAACCCATGTGGAACTCCAAGGAAATAAGAAGGATGACAAAATTAAAGATTTTAAATTCAAATGTGAAGCCATTCTCGCTGTATGGAGTGGAAACCTAGAGGATGACCAATGGCAATGACAGGAGACTGCAGGGTTTTATCAAACAGATGCATGAGAAAGATTCTTGGTATAAAATGGTTTGACAAAGTTACAAACGATAGACTGTGGGAGAGAGCGGGACAAGGTAAATTGGAACAGGAAATATTAAGAAGAAAATGGAGATAGATAGGTCATACATTAAGAAAGTCCCAGGCCAGTATCATCAGGCAATCCCTGTCATGGAACCCCCAAGGAAAGAGAGGCATAAGCAGACCTACGAATTCACGGAGACGAGATCTGGAGGCGGAAGTAAAGAAAACAGGAAAGAGCTAGAATGAAGTAGACAAGATAGGACAGAGGACATATAGGACATAGGACAGAGCTGTTCGGCGAGGGTTGGTTGATGGCCTATGCATCCCTGGGTGATAGAAGGCAAAAGAAATGTATAACCAGTCGCATTGTATGGGATTGAAACACGGATTCTAGCAAAGAATAATTTTAAAAGTTTAGCGGCGTTTGAAATATGGCACTAGCGCAAAATAGAACGAGTCAGAAAAAGATTAAATGACAATATCATTTATGAAGTAGGCGCATAAAGACAAATATTACAAATTATTAAAAAAACGACGAATGAATCAGTTGGGACACAACATGAAAAGTCTTATTCAGAAGATACTAAAGGGCAAGATCCAGGGGACAAGAGGAAGGAGGCAACCATGCCTCACCTTTACATGTCATGAATGCAGAGACATTAAAGCATGAGTCTATGCTAAAATGAAGTGAGCTGCAGAGGATATGGTTACATGGGCAGACATACTTAAACAACTTTTCAACCAGTCTCAGGACAGATCAACCAGATGGTAGGATGAAGTGGAGAGGCATCGTCTCAGACAACCTTACAACCAGTCTCAAGATAGATCAACCAGAGGATAGGGTCAAATGGAGAGACATGTTCAGACAACCTTACAACCGGTCTCCGGACTGATCAACCAGAAAATATGGTCAAATTGAGAAACATCCTCAGGAAACCTGATAAACAGCCTCAGGACTGATCAACCAGAGGGTAAAATGGAGAGACATACTCAGGCAACCTGATAATTAGTCTCATGACTTATCAACTAACTTAACGTCTTTATACTGGTTTAGAAGACTCTGCAGAATCTGTATACAACCAGTTTCATTTACATCACCTTGCTCTAAAAGCTATGGGCATCCAATTTATTATTAAATGCATTAACTGTCTGTGCCTCCACTACCTCCTCTGGCAATGCATTCCAAGCATTCACCACTCTCTGACTACAAAAATATTTCATAATTTCTAACCTGGACCTCTCTTTAGTCAACTTGTAGCTACGCTCTCTTGTTATTGTGGGTGGCTGTATTTAAAAAAAAACGTGTTATAGTCTATTTTATCCATTCCTCTGATCATCTTATACACCTGTATTAAGTCACCACGAATTCTTCTCTCTTCTAGACACTGTAATTTTCTGAGTCGTTCCTCATAACTATAATTCTGGAATCCCACTATCATCTTTGTCGCCCTTTTTTGTATTCTTTCCAGCATGTTTATATCCCCTATATGATAAGGACTCCACACCTGTACACAATACTCCAATCTAGGTCTAACTAATGTTTTATACAGTTTGACTATCACTTCCCTGCTCCTATGTTTAATATTTCTTTTTATCATACCTAACATTGCATTTGCCTTTTTCACTGCTACCTTAACTTGCTCACTCACCTTACCTGTATGATCTATTTTAACACATAGGTCCCTTTCCTTATCTATCTTTCTAATATTGTTCTCTCACATTCTGTAATTATGTTCCGTATTGGATCTACATATGTGGATGACTGTACATTTATCTACATTAAACTCCATTTGCCAGCTTACAGACCATTCTCGAATTTTATCTAAATCTGACCTCAATATATCCACTTCTGCTTTAGATGAGACACTATTGCATAGTTTTGTGTCATCAGAAAATTTTGCAATCATGGATCCCATATCAATGTCCAAATCCTTTATACATATCAAGAACAAAATTGGTCCCAAAACCGAGCCCTGTGGCACTCCACTTTTCCCTTCACACCACTCAGAGTACTCCTTATTTATGCCCACCCTCTGCCTTCTTCCTGTTAACCAATTTTCAATCCCTTGGCAACTACTCCAAGTGATTTTAACTTTCGAAATAATCTTTGATGAGGTACTCTATCAAAGGCCTTTACAAAGTCTAGATAAATAACGTCCACTGGCTCCCCTTTATCTATGATTTTAGTAACCTCCTCCATGAATTCTAATAGATTTGTTAAGCATGATCTCCCTCTGGTAAACCCATGCTGACTATTTCTAATTAGATTAAATTTGTCTAAATACATTACAATCTTTTCTTTGATTATTGATTCTAACAATTTACAGGCTATGCTCGTTAAACTCACCGGTCTATAATTCGCTGGATATGATGTTTTGAATAAGGGGATCACTCCTGCATCTTTCCAATCCCGTTGAACAATCCCTTGTGCAGGTGATTGAGAACATAAAATAGCCAATGGTTTTGCTAGTTGGTCTCTAATTTCAAACATCAATTTTGGATGAATACCATCTTGATCTGGACATTTATCCACTTTCAAACCCTCCAATTTTTTAAAAACAATTTCCTCTGTAATACATATTGATCTTAATCCCGCTGTATTCATGTCTCTTTGAAAAATATCTATAGGCTCTGGGATCTTGGAGCAGTCCTCTTTTGTGTAGACTGTGCCAAACTAGTTGATGATGATCGATTATTGAGCTTCAGTACCGTCACAATTGCAATGTATTTCTTTGTGGAAGGTTACAATGAACTTTTCTATTTTACCAGGGTGAAATCAGGACATTAATATGTATAGCTTACATCCTGCATTCTCCTGTTTCGTTCTCACTGACTGTCTGTTCCATTTCCAATAAATTCAATAGTCAATTGTTATCGCTAAAATGAAAGAAATGGTTGGGTAGTTGGAAGATCAGGCATGTTTGTTTTTGTTTATTTCACAATTAAAGACTTTCAACTGTTTGTGAGAATGTTCAGTTTGATATTACATTTTACAGAAATGATAGTTTGATTTATTCACTGGGTAATTTGTGAGTGGGATGCTTTTTTGGTGATATGGGAATGTTTTATTTAGGGGTAGCAGTAGACCTGTAGCTGATCCTCTCTCTCTTTCTTTTTCTCTCTCTCTACCTCTCTCTCTTCCTCTCTATCTCTCTCTACCTCTCTCGCTCTTTCTTTCTCACTACCTCTTTCTCTTTCTATCTACCTCTCTCTCTTTCTCTCTCTACCTCTCCCTTTTCTCTCTCTACCTCTCTCTCTTTCTCTCTACTTCTTTCTCTTTTTTCTCTCTCTACCTCTGTCTCTCTCTTTCTCTCTCTCTACTTGTCTCTCTATCTCTCTCTACATATCTCTCTCCCTCTCTTTCTCTCTTTCTACCACTCTCTCTCTCTTTCTCTCTCTCTTTTTATTTCTCTCTACCTCTCTCTATTTCTCTCTCTCTGTCTCTCTCTCTTTCTTTCTCTCTACCTATCTCTCTCTCTTTCTCTCTCTCTACCTCTCTTTCCATTTATCAATCTATATACCTCTCTCTCTGTGTGTGTGTGTATGTGTGTGTGGTTGGAAAATGACATTTAATTATTGTGCTATCCCCCTTTGATATTTATCTTTCAGACCTTTTTTTATGTTTATTTGACGACCAGCTTTGTTGTGATTGTCATGGGAAGACTTATGTATCTTTCCACTGCGTAAATCGTTGTATTTCTCTTCTAAAAGTATGCCGTTCTACAATAAATCAGCAATGCAGACAGCACAACATAGAAGCCAAACTAGGGTCGAGAGGTGTGCGACACATCAGAGGACGGAGTAGAAGGGTGAGAGGACGGAGAAGAAGGGTGAGAGGACAGAGCAGGAGGATGAGAGGACGGAGAAGAAGGGTGAGAGGACGGAACAGGAGAGTGAGAGGACGGAGAAAAAGGGTGAGAGGACGGAGCAGGAGGGTGAGATGACAGAACAGGCTGGTGAGAAGACGGAGAAAACGGATAAGAGGACGGAGCTGGAGGGTGAGAGGACGGAGAAGAAGGGTGAGAGGACGGAGCTGTAGGGTGAGAGGACGGAGAAGGTGAGAGGACGGAGAAGGTGAGAGGACGGAGCTGGAGGGTGAGAGGACGGAGCTGGAGGGTGAGAGGATGGAGCTGGAGGGTGAGAGGACGGAGCTGGAGGGTGAGAGGACGGAGCAGGAGGGTGAGAGGACAGAAAAGGAGGGTGAGAGGACGGAGAAGACGGGTAAGAAGACGGAGCTGGAGGGTGAGAGGACGGAGAAGAAGGGAGAGAGGACGGAGCTGGAGGGTGAGAGGACGGAGAAGGTGAGATAATGGAGCAGGAGGGTGATATGACTGAGAAGAAGGGTGAGAGGACAGAAGAGGAGGGTAAGAGGACGGAGAAGATGGGAAAGAGGACGGAGCTGGAGGGTGAGAGGACGGAGAATGAGGGTGAGAGGACGGAGCAGGAGGGTGAGAGGACAGAGAAGAAGGTGAGAGGACGGAGCAGGAGGGTGAGAGGACGGAGAAGAAGGGTGAGAGGACGGAGAAGGAGGGTGAGAGGATGGAGGAGGATGAGAGGACGGAGAAGGAGGTGTGAGGACGGAGCAGGAGGGTGAGAGGACAAAGACGAAGGGTGAGAGGACGGAGCAGGAGGGTGAGAGGACGGAGAAGGAGGGTGAGAGGACGGAGCTGGAGGGTAAGAGGACCGAGCAGAAGGGCCTACAATCAACGTCATATATGAATAATCTGTATCCACGCCTTTCGTCACTTACTAAGCGAGACTGAGCACCGGCCAGAGATGGGAGACAAAGATCTTCAGACTCAGAAAGGGACATCGCAGACTGAAGGTCGACCTGCACAGAATGGATCTCAAAGACACCGCCAAGTACAATTGTGGAGCACCCAATCAAACACAAGAACATATCCTGCAGGACTTCTCTACCTATACAGACCAAAGATAGGCAGGCTGGCCTGGGGAAGCGACCATGCTTCGGAAAGATGTGGTGAATCGGCGAAGACATGACACGAAGTCTCCTTCGTGAACCTCACTGGACTAGAAGGAAAGCATTAGTTGATCGAGATGAATAATAATAATAATGATAATAATAATAATAATAAGAAGAAGAAGAAGAAGAAGAAGAAGAAGAGGAAGAAGAAGAAGAAGAAAAGAAGAAGAAGAAAAAGGTATGTCTGGAGTTCAGTGAAGATAATTCATAAGAACAAAACAAAAGTAAAGGGGGAGAGCAGTCGTGTCAGAGGTTATTAACGCTGTAAGGGAAAGGTTACATCAATAGATGGACAGACAAGAGCCTGTTACATTGCACTATCAAGACGAGAGACAAAGGACGTTGGAGATCCCTTACAGCCGACCTTCAATGTGCAGATGACACTTGAACTCAACGGAATAATTCTAACATCATTGCCCTATACAGACTGAAGAATTACTTGTCTGAGCTCAAGTATCATCACGGGAATAATCTCCAACCACGTCCTAACTCGGCGTCCCGTTGTTGGCTCAGACTGCAGACAAATTAAGGGTCAAGTAGTCATTTTTATCGGTATTTAAAAGAAGGCATAATCCCTGGAAGTTGACCATCCCTAATATAACCAAACGAACTGTCAACGTTTGAATGGATCGTACATTTGTTAAAAATAAGGTCTGCCCACGATGAGTAACTTCCCTTTATTGCGCGTACTGAAAACATGAGTAGATCGCGGGTTGATGTAACTTTTCATGCATCCTGAGCCTTGTGATGAAGGTGTACAGGGGTCCTCCAGACTGTTCTGTTACACTTGGATTCATCTGCGTGTCGTTCACTACTACGGTAATCACGTCAATCCTCTACCTCGTTGGCCAGGTTGTCATGAAACAAGCCTGTTTCTAAGGAGAACTAGATGTAATTGAGGTGGAGTCTTGATCGGTTTGTTGTTCCTGACGCTGTCTAACATAATCTAATCAGTATATTTTCCCTGACCAAACCAGTCTACTTTCCCAAGAAGAAAGTTAAATCCCTAACATAATCTAATCAGTATATTTTCCCTGACCAAACCAGTCTACTTTCCCAAGAAGAAAGTTAAATCCCTAACATAATCTAATCAGTATATTTTCCCTGACCAAACCAGTCTACTTTCCCAAGAAGAAAGTTAAATCCCTAACATAGTCTAATCAGTATATTTTCCCTGACCAAACCAGTCTACTTTCCCAAGAAGAAAGTTAAATCCCTAACATAATCTAAATCAGTATATTTTCCCTGACCAAACCAGTCTACTTTCCCAAGAAGAAAGTTAAATCCCTAACATAGTCTAATCAGTATATTGTCCCTGACCAAACCAGTCTACTTTCCCAAGAAGAAAGTTAAATCCCTAACATAATCTAATCAGTATATTTTCCCTGACCAAAACCAGTCTACTTTCCCAAGAAGAAAGTTAAATCCCTAACATAATCTAATCAGTATATTTTCCCTGACCAAACCAGTCTACTCTCCCAAGAAGAAAGTTGAATGCCTAACGAGCAGTGTATAGTCTCTTCTGCATTGATCTTTCTGGCACATCTCCTTGTTGATTGTCAATACTATCGTAACATCGATTTATTTTCCTCGTAATGAAGCAGTTTCGAGTTTGTTAATCAGGATGTGTGTTCGCACTTAGCCTAGTGATCATCATTCAAATCTGAGACTTCAGTAATAGCTTTGTATGAGCTTTGTACACACGAAGTCGGGTAATGAGTTCAACACGAACAAAGTGCCATTTGAACAGGTTTGTATTTCTGTGTCCTACATTCATTGACGGAGCTACAGCAGAACTGGTTGAGACTAGATAACTAAGGTTTACTGAAGATTATTATCATATTTCGGATCTGTCCTCTCCTTCAGGACGGCCATACTAAGTCGATTGTTTATACAGACTATGATCATTTTAGCTGAAATAAGGTCCTCATGGACCCTATATATCTGCCTGTCCGGCTATCTATCTGTCTCTCCTTATCTCTGTCTTTCTGTCCTTCCGTCTGTCTGTCTGTCTATATATATATATGTGTCTATGTGTCTATGTATCTATCTGTCTGCCCGTCTGTTTGTCTGTCTTTTTATCACACTCACTTTCCTGCCACAGATCCTATCAATGTTCCAAATCGTATGTGTCTGTCTATCCTTCATTCAATCGAATCTATCTTATGTGGTTTAATTCACTCACTCATTCATTCACTTATATTAACTTACATTCACTCACTCGGTTATTCCAAAACTCACTGATTATAACCCAATAACTCCTTCACTCACTCACTGACTCATTTGTTAATTCCGAAACTCGCACATTATTACGCGCTCACTCCTTCACTGACTCACACACTTATTCAATCACTCGCTCATTCACAAACCTACTCACTATCACTATTCACTCAATCATACCTTAACTGTGACTTTTATCTCTCTGCCTTCTGCTCACAGGTCATATGAATATTCCATATTGTGGTTGTCCGTGTAAGATTCATTATTTATTATTTGTCATGTAGTTTCACACACTCTCTCTATCGTTATGTCTTTCTGTCAAAGTTGTCTTCCCTCTCTCTTCTCTCTCTCTCTCTCTCTCTCTCCCAATTTCAACATACATTCACTCATCCATAGGCGTCTCAGTCTTTGTAGACCATGCGGGTTGCACCCTGTGAGTAGCCTCTTAAAGCGCAAGTCTGGGCGCTGAATATGGAGACCCTGAGCTGCCCAAACTCAAGGATCTCTCTCTCGGCCTCGCTGGTGTAATCCAATGCATGACAATCTGGCACCAGCTCAGCTGCAGGAGCTGACAGAATGAGTTCGCAATTTTGAAACCATGAAACCATCCGCCTTAGGTGCTACCATTCCAGATGTGTTGTCTGGGTTTATTCCCGTAGCCCTACCCTCTCCCGAGGTTTCCATAAGGCAGTGGAGTATTTCAACATACATAGCCATGCTTTATACTATGTCTCTTATCTGTCGGTCCAATACGAGTCTAATTTTCCTTCTGTCCTCCTCCCTCACTCTCTCCGATTGTTCGCTTAGATCTTCCCCTTCCTTCTCTGCTTCCCTCTCGCTGTCACTACCTTTCTCTCTATCCCCCCCCCCCCACCCCCACCCCCCCCCACCCGAGCCACACTCTCTGCTACCCCTGGCTTTCTTTCAAGCTATCTTTCTCTGCAATTATGTCCCATATACACAAGCAAACACAATTCCACACACAAGCACATTCAAAAATACGCAACACAACCCAAATGCAAACGCACAAACACAAACATAATTATTTAAAACACATACGGAAATACACTAACACAACTACTCACAAACACACACAAAAGCAAACATACAGAAACACACACAGACACACACAATTACACACACAGACATAAACACACACACACACGAACACACTAATACAAATACATACAGACACACACAAACATACACAAAACACAAACACACACAGAAATACACAAAAACACACATACATAAACACACAAAACCACCACACACACGATTGTCGTATCTATTCTAAACATGATTGCAGTCAATAGCTTCAATAGTCTAAACTTTCACGAAACACACATTTACCTGTAATGAGATCTTTAGCCCACTTTATGTAAGCAGTCCTAAAGTTAAATGTATTGTTTTGAAATTCCTGAAATCATTACACACGTATTTGATTGTTTACTCACCCGCGTATATGTCAATAAAGCAGAGATGCATTGAATAGTACCACTGTTTACATCTGCGAATGATTGTAAACGGTGTTTAGAAAAATTGCTATTGAAATTGTAGAGAGCAACATTCTCCCAAGAAACATATTGTAGAGAGCAACATTCTCCCAAGAAACATATTGTAGAGAGCAACATTCTCCCAAGAAACATATTGTAGAGAGCAACATTCTCCCAAGAAACATATTGTAGAGAGCAACATTCTCCCAAGAAACATATTGTAGAGAGCAACATTCTCCCAAGAAACATATTGTAGAGAGCAACATTCTCCCAAGAAACATATTGTAGAGAGCAACATTCTCCCAAGAAACATATTGTAGAGAGCAACATTCTCCCAAGAAACATATTGTAGAGACCAACATTCTCCCAAGAAACATATTGTAGAGAGCAACATTCTCCCAAGAAACATATTGTAGAGAGCAACATTCTCCCAAGAAACATATTGTAGAGAGCAACATTCTCCCAAGAAACATATTGTAGAGAGCAACATTCTCCCAAGAAACATATTGTAGAGAGCAACATTCTCCCAAGAAACATATTGTAGAGAGCAACATTCTCCCAAGAAACATATTGTAGAGAGCAACATTCTCCCAAGAACTCATGAATGAATTGAAAGTAAAGTGGTTTTTTCACCTCATGAGAATGAAACCAAATTGATTGCCGTTAAAAAAATATTCAACAATAGGTGATCGGGATTCAGAGCGAAGGGGAGACGTTGAGACACATGGATAGACATCTCTCATCAAAGACATCTTATAGGAGCATGGGCTCACAACATCCAGAGCCACACATCTGGCCCAAGTACAAGACCAGGTGAAGGAGATCCTTCTCCCAGCTACATCCAGTTCATGGCAGATCTGGGACCGGCACAGGGACATGTGTGCTAGCAGAAGTGTAGGTCGACTAAGGCTAAAGCTTAGGCTAAGAAACTAAGACTACGGCTCAGACTAAGGCTAAGACTGAGGCTAAGACTAAGACTAAGGCTCAGACTAAGGCCAAGACTGAGGCTAAGACTAAGACTAAGACTAACACTAAGGCTCAGACTGAGGCTAAGGCTTAAGCTAAGACCAAGACTAAGGCTCAGACTAAATCTAAGACTGAGGCTGAGACTAAGACCAAGACTAAGACTAAGGCTCAGACTAAGGCTGAGGCTAAGACTAAGACTAAGACTAATGCTAAGACTTAGATTAAGACTAAGGCTAAGCGTAAAGTGAAACATATTGAACAAGACCCCACTTCACGTCAAGGTCAAGTGAAACACAATGTCAATGGCCCCCCATTTCTTGTCTGTACTGTGCATCTAGAAACAGGCTTATTGCAGCAACCTGACCAACGAGGTGGAGATCGACGCTACGCACCCTGCAATAGTAGATCTACTTAAATGCATTGCATTGCACTTATGAGGGACATGTACTCCTTCTTCAGTACCACTCGGGAGATAAAAAGAGCAACTGTAACACACCCCAAAAGAAAACATAGTCAAGAATAAAGATCTCAGATAACGAAAACATCCAACAGCAATAACAACAATAACAATAACAACAACAACGATCGCTATCTATATTATGATCTACGATAACGCAAATATAACACACAGTTTTAACCAACTAAGGTTAATATTGACTAATCATTCTAAAGAAAATTGCACACGGGGCTCGCAACTTCACCATGTTAAAACCGGCTACTGTAAAAACTGATTTCAAAAGGCTATAATCAGATCTTCATAGAAGCTGGTCAGGGGAGACAAATGTAGAGTTGGACATTTGCTTCAACAAATGGAGAGAGTTGTCGTCAAACTGGCGGGGTCAAGCAAAACGGTCTGCGGGTGGAAGAGTTTTTGCTAAACATTGGAATTTGCCTTTCAATTCACAGGAACAGGGTTCGATTCTAACATGTTCCCGTCGATCTAGCAGAAAACGGGTACCTCGCTTACTGGTATAGGAGGAAATACAGCGAAGAAGGGAACTGGCCACCCCACCTCTTAAAAAACTATGGCGTCGCCCAATGTAGTCTCTAACACTTCATCCCGGACGTCAGTGACTACGAGGGCGTTAGCGCTATCTGTTCGCTAGCGTTATCTGTACGCTAGCGTGATCTGTAAGCTGTAACTATCAATCAACCAATCAATGCTCGTTGTTCCTCTCGGGGCATATGCCATCGACAACCCTCCTCCAGCAAGTTTGATCTCGTGTTACCCGTTCTGCTTCTCCAGTTGAAGTCAAGGAACCAGATTTCATTTTTAGTTTTGTTTCCGTGTGTTTCTTGTTAAATTTTTCTTTGTCTTCCCCTGTGGATTCCATATCAGGACCTGTCTGACGACCTGTGATGGTAGCGTGTCCCATCCAACTCCATTTCCTACATTGGATCTGTTGTTCCACAGGTTGTAATTGACTATTTTCCCATGTGTCTTCATTCTTCGCCATGTCTTGCCAGCAGGTACTCATTATCCTCCGTAGACAGTTACTGACAAACGACTGGAGTTTCCTCTGTTTTTCCTTTGTCATTCTCATCCTTTGTCATTCTCATCCTTTGTCATTCTCCTCCTTTGTCATTCTCCTCCTTTGTCATTCTCCTCATTTGTCATTCTCCTCCTTTGTCATTCTCCTCCTTTGTCATTCTCCTCATTTGTCATTCTCCTCCTTTGTCATTCTTCTCATTTGTCATTCTCCTCCTTTGTCATTCTCCTCATTTGTCATTCTCCTCCTTTGTCATTCTCCTCATTTGTGATTCTCCTCCTTTGTCATTCTTCTCATGTGTCATTCTCCTCCTTTGTCATTCTCCTCATTTGTCATTCTCCTCCTTTGTCATTCTCCTCATTTGTCATTCTCCTCCTTTGTCATTCTCCTCATTTGTCATTCTCCTCCTTTGTCATTCTCCTCATTTGTCATTCTCCTCCTTTGTAATTCTCCAAGATTCTGCTCCGTGCAGGGGTACAGACTTGGCATTTTAATGTATAATCTTAACTTGGTATTAGTCTTCATTTCTTTGGATGCAAATAAATTATTCAGTAAGAGGAATGCTGTCCTTGCTCTTCCAACCCTATGCCTTACATGTGCTTTAGTCTCCCCTGAAGCTTCAGTGGTGCTGCCCAAATATGTCAAGGTGTCCACTTCTTTGAATGATTCACTTCCAAAAATGACTGGTCTTTACTTAAGGTATCAATTTTTATAAAAAACTTGACATTCATTATGTTAATAAGGTGTAGCTATGATAATCCAGTAATAATTACCTCTACTGTTCTGATAAATTATTTTATAAAAAGTTATTTCTTGGCAATGTTAAATAATAGGGCGCCAGATAGACACACGGCACTCCAGTGGCTACCCTCCCATTGCGGAATCACTGGCAACGAAAGAGCTGACGCTCTAGAAAAAGATGGCAGCAAAAAGATACAATTTAATCATCGAATGCCATACAGAGAGATCAAGAACATCATAAGAAAACAGTATATACACCAATAGAGAGAAGACAGAAGCATAAGCAGTAACACCAGACACAATTCACCAACTCAAAAGATGTCACACATTTACCTTACTTCGCCTGAGACCTGGATACTGCAGACTACTAGAACATCTATACCGACTGAAGACCTAACATATCGATGAGTGCCCATGTGGAACAGGAAGCCAGAACCCTTAACACATTCTACAAGAATACCCAATCTATAGGAAAATGAGATGCCAGACCTGGCCAGAGGGTGCGGATCTGAGACAAAAGCTGTGGGGCAGCCGCTCCGACCTGGTGAAGACTACAGACTTAATCATGGCGACTGGCCTGCAGATATAGCATGACCACAAGATCCTGATCGCAAAGAAGAAGACACATGATATTTACATTAAAACAGGCTAAAAATAAATGCGATAGAATGGAAGCGGAGGAGTCTTCGCGAACTTAAACTTAACTATTTATACTGGTTTAGAAAACTATACGGAGTCTGTATACAACCAGTTTCTTTTATATTCACTTCATATAAAAATACCTGAGCGCATTCAGTTCATTCTTGAATGCATTAATTGACCTGCCTCTACTATTTTCTGTGGCAATGTATTCCAAGCATTCACCATTCTCTGACTAAAAAAACCATTTGCATTGACTTACATCCTATCGTGCTGAAACCGAGCATGTCCTGGGTCTCTTAATAGCATAACCGCTTCTGCGAATCCACCCAGCCGTAAACTGATACCTGACGCAAATAGGAAAACAATTCGGATCTGCTGAGGGAACTACCACATTCGTGGTCAATCGTCGATACTTTCAGCAATGAGGACTGAGCCCATATGGCGACGCCCGTGTTTGATGATGATAGTTCTATGAACCATTTCCTATTTCCACAGAATGGGACTTATAGAAAGTGGGACATTGGTAATCGGAGCATTTTCTAGTGAATTCAGAAAAGGAGGCAGAGGTCCGCACAACACATGGGAACACAGAGCGACAGGTGGTACTCATCGAGAAGTTGTGGTACTGGGGAACCCAACAAGTTACAATCTAAAAGTGTTACTTTAAAAATTGTATCAAGAGATCCATATTAGAGTGGACTTCATAAGTCCTACTATTGTACTACTACTGTCCTACTACATGTACTACAACTGTCCTACTACAGGTACTACAACTGTCCTACTATTGTACTACAACTGTCCTACTACATGTACTACAACTGTCCTACTACAGGTACTACAACTGTCCTACTACAGGTACTACAACTGTCCTACTACATGTACTACAACTGTCCTACTACAGGTACTACAACTGTCCTACTACATGTACTACAACTGTCCTACTACAGGTACTACAACTGTCCTACTACATGTACTACAACTGTCCTACTACAGGTACTACAACTGTCCTACTACATGTACTACAACTGTCCTACTACAGGTACTACAACTGTCCTACTACAGGTACTACAACTGTCCTACTACAGGTACTACAACTGTCCTACTACATGTACTACAACTGTCCTACTACAGGTACTACAACTGTCCTACTACAGGTACTACAACTGTCCTACTACATGTACTACAACTGTCCTACTACAGGTACTACAACTGTCCTACTACATGTACTACAACTGTCCTACTACATGTACTACAACTGTCCTACTACATGTACTACAACTGTCCTACTACAGGTACTACAACTGTCCTACTACATGTACTACAACTGTCCTACTACAGGTACTACAACTGTCCTACTACAGGTACTACAACTGTCCTACTACATGTACTACAACTGTCCTACTACAGGTACTACAACTGTCCTACTACAGGTACTACAACTGTCCTACTACATGTACTACAACTGTCCTACTACAGGTACTACTACTTCCCTACCACTGTCCTACTACTGCCCTACTACTGTCCTATTACAGGCACTACTACTGCCCTACTACTGTCCTACTGCTGCCCTACTACTGTACTACTACTGCCCTACTACTGTCCTACTACAGGTACTACAACTGTCCTACTACATGTACTACAACTGTCCTACTACAGGTACTACAACTGTCCTACTACATGTACTACAACTGTCCTACTACATGTACTACAACTGTCCTACTACATGTACTACAACTGTCCTACTACATGTACTACAACTGTCCTACTACAGGTACTACTACTTCCCTACCACTGTCCTACTACTGCCCTACTACTGTCCTATTACAGGCACTACTACTGCCCTACTACTGTCCTACTGCTGCCCTACTACTGTACTACTACTGCCCTACTACATGTACTACAACTGTCCTACTACAGGTACTACTACTTCCCTACCACTGTCCTACTACTGCCCTACTACTGTCCTATTACAGGCCCTACTACTGTCCTACTGCTGCCCTACTACTGTACTACTACTGCCCTACTAATGTCCTACTACTGCCCTACTACTGTCCTACTACAGTTACTACTACTGTCCTACTACTGTCCAGCTACAGGTAATACTACTGTCCTACTACTGCCCTACTACTGTACTACTACTGCCCTACTAATGTCCTACTACTGCCCTACTACTGTCCTACTACAGTTACTACTACTGTCCTACTACTGTCCAGCTACAGGTAATACTACTGTCCTACTACTGTCATACTGCTGCCCTACTACTGTCCTACTACAGTTACTACTACTGTCCTACTACTGTCCAGCTACAGGTAATACTACTGTCCTACTACTGTCATACTGCTGCCCTACTACTGTCCTACTACAGTTACTACTACTGTCCTACTACTGTCCAGCTACAGGTAATACTACTGTCCTACTACTGTCATACTGCTGCCCTACTACTGTACTACTACTGTCCTACTACTGCCCTACTACTGCCCTACTACTGTACTACTACTGTCCTACTACTGCCCTACTACTGCCCTACTACTGTACTACTACTGTCATACTGCTGCCCTACTACTGTACTACTACTGTACTACTACTGTCCTACTACTGCCCTACTACTGTCCTACTACTGTCATACTGCTGCCCTACTACTGTACTACTACTGTACTACTACTGTCCTACTACTGCCCTACTACTGTACTACTACTGCCCTACTAATGTCCTACTACTGCCCTACTACTGTCCTACTACAGTTACTACTACTGTCCTACTACTGTCCAGCTACAGGTAATACTACTGTCCTACTACTGTCCTACGGCTTTTCCCAATGCTGGGGTAGTCGAAGGGTTTTAAGGCTGAGGACTACAGGCCGTTTCGCCACTGCTGTCGTCACATTGTGTGCTGGTTATGTTAGTTAATTTCACTTTTAACAGAAAAACCACATATGCCGTACCGGGGACTCGAACCGCTGCCCTCCTTGTCAGCAGACAGGCATCGAAACAATTCGGCCACGGGCCCCCGGACTACACATCAATTGAGCGTTATCGATAGTATGGAGGCTGACTGTCAAGGGTCGATAGATAGCGGCATGCTAAATCAACATCATTTGTTTGTACCTTTGGAAGACGTCAAGCGGTTTACCACATAAATTCAGGTACAAATGAGTTGATAGAGCATTCAGGTCGGCTACCGAAGACGAAGGTGAAGAAAAAGTAATAGGAAATAAAAAAGAAAAAGAAGTGCAATAACAAAAACTATCTAGGCAGCATGATAGCATAAGGTGGGCGCAGTCGGCCCCGATAGGTCAAGGTGGATCGGACTAGTTGCATCTGGAATGCACGACTTTCGACTTGTGTAAAGTAACGGCAAGATATCTCTCGAAATAAAAAGTTGCATGTACCAGTCCTGCGTAGTACCAGTCTTACTTTACGGCCCCAATACCTGGACATTACTCAAACAATACCTGTCGAGGCTGTAGGCCTTCCACGTGCACAACCAGTGGCGTATCCTGGGCATCCGATGGCACGGTTACAACCACAACGTGGAGGTCTCTGCTAAAACAGGTCTCCACCCAATCTCAGAGACGTTTGACCATCGCCGAGTTTCGTTGTTCGGTCATGTTGTACGGCTAGGCCAGGAAACCCCGGCCTATAAGTTACTGCACAAGTCGTTCCACAACACATATGGTCTTGCCCCGACTAGATAAAGGCGCAGAAGGGACCGTCTCCGCACAGTATGGCTCCAGCAGACAGCAACCTTCACGTCCGCTCTGGACGAGGCCTGGAACCACGCCGTAGCGGTGGGTCTTGGATGTGGCCGACCGACGCAACGGTCCTCAGACGCCTAAGCAAACATTATTATTAAGGTGCTGGCTGAAATCCTTGCTAGGAAAGTTTCCTCCACCGGAAAACTAATATATTTTGACAATATTTTAAAGTCAGTCTTTTAAAACTAAATGATTTTTTCGTAAGCACTGTGTAATTGTTGTCAGTACATAACATATTTGGTTTCTGTTTTGGTTTTGATGCCGACGTTTGATTTCTAGTTTGGTGCAGCCATCGGCAACAGTCATGCCGAACATTGAGAATTATGAGACGTGATTGCATTTTAAAGTATACCCCGGCCGTTATATCTTAATTGCCCTCACTTTCCCTTGTAGAAGTCAAAATGGATCATTGTACTTAAATTTTGTGAAGTAAGGACCCTCAGACACAGGCGTGTATAAACACAGTTTTACTTTGCAGACACAGACACACATCTTCGCACGCTTACTGTTATATTATTATCATTGCTATTATTATTATTATTATTATTATTATTGAATCGAAAACACACTGACATGCAGAGCTTTTTTGGAATCTGTTTGTAACTATGAATTAAGTGGGTTTTTTTCTTCTTCTTCTTCTTCTTCTGCGTACACAGTCAGACAGTAACCATTATTTTTTCGAAAAAAGCGGCGGTCATCCTGAGACTCTCGCCACTACCATAGAGCTTGTCTTGCAGTTCCACTGGCAATGGCCACATCTGCTCTCTCTGATCCTCGTATGTCGGGCAGTTCTGCAGCAGATGTTCAGTGGTCATTTTACCAGTACCGCACGGGCATTCGTCGGTACACCCTATCTTCAATTTGTTGAAGAGGTGGTACCTCAGTCTGTTGTGGCCAGTGCGAAGTCTGAAGACAACGACCTGCTCTCTTCGGTTCAACTGGTAATAGGCATCGTTTTTGGTGTAACCAGTATGTTCGGTTTCCCATTTGGACATGTACCTCGCGGTTTTTTTCAATTATGTTAATTTATTCATCACGACATATCGAAGAACCAGAAGTGACCTTTACAAAAACCCTTAAGAGAACTTTCGCAGATACCTGTAATACCTCTCGCAGAACTCGTAGAAACATATCCTATAACCCGTAGCAACCTTTAACGGAACCGTTACAGACCTCTCGTGGAATCACTACAGACCACTCGTGGAATCCCTATATACCTCTCTCAAAAATCCTACAGATCCATCGTAAAACCCATAAAGACCTTTCCCGTAACCTCTGCATACCTTTCACGTAACTTCTACATACCTTTCACGTAACCTCTACACACCTTTCCCGTAACCTCTACAGACAACTCACAGAGCCTATACATGCCAACCACTGAATCCCAAAAGATCTCGCGCGAGAACTTTCGTGAAACATCAATTTAGAAACCCTACATTAAGTGTACTACATGTATTCTTTGATCTTCAAAAATCCGTTTCAGGAACAACAGAAAGAAGAGGTCAGTGATTAGGACACAGCTACGGGTGGGATTTGGAAGCCAATAAACAGAAGCTTACGGTCATTTTTGTCCGGGAAGATCAGGCGATTACCGAGCACCTGGGCAGTTAGAGAGATTGTTCAGATGGACATACTCCATGGGAGGTGAGGGCTAATGAGGAGCCGTGTGTGTGTGTGTGTGTGTGTGTGTGTGTGTGAATTTGTTGTAAGTGTGTGTAAATGTGTATGTTTGGTTGCATATTGTATTTGTGTAATGGGTTTGTTAGAATACTTGTATGTGTGTATGAGTATGAGTGTGTGTGTTTAAGTATGTATGTGTGTGTGTGTGTTTACGTGTTTGTGTATGTATGTAGAAGCAGAAGTAGTTATGTTAGTAATATTAATAGTAATATTAGTTTAGGTACTGGCAGCAGCAACATAGAAAGAGAAAGAAGAATAGACAGGAGGAAGAGGAAGAAGAATAGACAGGAGGAAGAGGAACAGGAAGAAGAAGAAGAAGAGGAGGAAGAAGAAGAAGAAAAAGGAAGAAGGATGAATAAAAGAAAAAGGAAGAAGGAATATGGAAGGAAGAAGGAAGGAAGAGGACGAAGAAGAAAGAAGAAGGAAGAAAGAAAAGAAGGAAAAAACGAGGAAAAAAGGAAAAAAGGAAAAACCGGTAAAAAAGGAAGAATGAAGAAGGAAGAATGAAGAAGGAAGAAGGAACACAAGGACGAAGAAGAAGAAGAAGAAGAAGAAGAAGAAGAAGAAGAAGAAGAAGAAGAAAAAGAAGAAGACAAAGAAGAAGAAGAAGAAGAAGAAGAAGAAGAAGAAGTATCCACAGATAAACTCTGGATATGATTCTTGTGATTAGAGACAAACAAAAAAAGGCATCATCGATTATTCAGAGAGGCACATCGTTCTTGCCGAACCCTAACTTGGCAGCTTATGCCCATCTTGCAAAGACTTTCTACACTTTGTCTCACGACCAACGCCCACTAAACTAAGGCCGTGTTGCTTCTGGTAAGTGAATCTTAATATTGGTGTTCAGATTTGGAGGTATCCTATCACCGACAGACGCATCGACCGATACCATTCTAGAGTCCACGGTCTGGCCATTATCCAAGCGAGCCTGTTAGTTCATTTAGGGTAAACAGGAGTTGTGGAAAGTTCAAGAAATTCGGAAATCATTCAGTGTTGGGTTTATAGAGCCAACGTGGATTTAACTCACAGCTAGTAGAAGGGTCTCGGAGTCATGGGGGAACATAGTTCGATGTTCACTCGTGTCATATTGCCTGCATAATGTGGTGTAGCCTTCAAGGTTTGAAAAATTACACAACATGCGACACAGAAATAAAAGACAGCTCTAGAAATAGTTCCCTATATGTGATGCAAGAATATAAAAGGAATGATTAATTTTACAAAGAATTCGAAGAAGAAATAGAAGAAGAAGAAGAACAATAAGTAGAAGAAGAAGATGAAGAAGAAGAAGAAAACAAAAGATGATGATGACCTAACTCTGCTAGCAGAAACAACTAGAGTAGTATACGGGTAGGTCACTGTGACCTTTAATTTTGTAAGTTGTGACTAAAGTTATGTGTGCGTGGAACTAGTGACTTCATCATGTAAAGCCATTCCTGTTGAAATCGTCACTGTAAATACTCGGAAACAGGCTTTCTGTAAATTTGCCACCCGTAATGGTTTCTTTTTGTGCCACGGATCATCAAACAGGTAAATCAATCAATGAGTCAATCAAACAATCAACACAATCTGAAGGACGCTAGGTATCAGTTGGTGGTGGAGTCCCATCTAACGTTGATTGGCATCCTGTCAGTCTCGAGAGACAATGGACTTCACGCTAGAGAGGGGACAGTCAGTTAATGCCCTTCCTTTCGCCGCACACGTCTGGAGTCTGCATCTTAACGCATCTTGTCTTCCCCTCCCTGCAGACCAACACACAAAGCCTGTCTCCAGGTGGGTCTGTCTTTGGCACATTTCTCCGAGCTGCAGATGTTCATATCCAACACCTTCAGGTCACGCTTGCGAACATCTTTGTAGCGGAGGAAGGGTCTGTCTTTGTTTCGATTATCTGTGGCCAGCTCTCCGAATAGGATATCTTTCAGTATTCCCCCACCCTCCATTTTGCACACGTGACCAAGCCACCGCAAGCGGCGCTGGCGGAGGATCGTAACTAAACTGGAAATCTTTGCACGATCCGAAACGTCGTTGTTTGTCAATCAAACATGACATTCCAAGTATGCTCCTCGGGCAGAGCATATGGAAAGCGTCTAGCCTTTTTTCGTGTGAGGCATAGAGTCCATGTTTCACTGGTATAGAGCAGGGTACTAATCACACAAGATATGTACACAGCAATCTTTTTGGAGATGGTCAGCATGTTGTTATTCCATACTCTCTGTGAGAGTCTGGCAAGTGCTGATGAGACTATTCCTAATCGCTTTTGCAGCTCTCCGTCCAGTGAAAGGTTGTCTGTCATGATAGATCAAGCTCTCCGTCCAGTGAAAGGTTGTCTGGCATGATAGATCAATCTCTCCTTCCAGTGAAAGGTTGTCTGTCATGATAGATCAAGCTCTCCGTCCAGTGAAAGGTTGTCTGGCATGATAGATCAAGCTCTCCGTCCAGTGAAAGGCTGTCTGGCATGATAGATCAAGCTCTCGGTCCAGTGAAAGGTTGTCTGGCATGATAGATCAAGCTCTCCGTCCAGTGAAAGGTTGTCTGTCATGATAGATCCAGCTCTCCGTCCAGTGAAAGGATGTCTGTCATGATAGATCCAGCTCTCCGTCCAGTGAAAGGTTGTCTGGCATGATAGATCAAGCTCTCCGTCCAGTGAAAGGTTGTCTGTCATGATAGATCCAGCTCTCCGTCCAGTGAAAGGATGTTTGTCATGATAGATCCAGCTCTCCGTCCAGTGAAAGGTTGTCGGTGATGATAGATCCAGCTCTCCGTCCAGTGAAAGGTTGTCGGTGATGATAGATCCAGCTCTCCGTCCAGTGAAAGGTTGTCTGTCATGATAGATCAAGCTCTGCGTCCAGTGAAAGGTTGTCTGTCATGATAGATCCAGCTCTCCGTCCAGTGAAAGGTTGTCGGTGATGATAGATCCAGCTCTCCGTCCAGTGAAAGGTTGTCTGTCATGATAGATCCAGCTCTCCGTCCAGTGAAAGGTTGTCTGTCATGATAGATCCAGCTCTCCGTCCAGTGAAATGTTGTCTGTCATGATAGATCCAGCTCTCCGTCCAGTGAAAGGTTGTCTGTCATGATAGATCCAGCTCTCCGTCCAATGAAAGGATGTCTGTCATGATAGATCCAGCTCTCCGTCCAGTGAAAGGTTGTCGGTGATGATAGATCCAGCTCTCCGTCCAGTGAAAGGTTGTCGGTGATGATAGATCCAGCTCTCCGTCCAGTGAAAGGTTGTCTGGGATAACAATTCCAGCTCTCCGTCCAGTGAAAGGTTGTCTGTGATAATAGATCCAGCTCTGCGTCCAGTGAAAGGTTGTCTGTGATAACAGATCCAGCTCTCAGTCCAGTGAAAGGTTGTCTGTGATAACAGATCCAGCTCTCCGTCCAGTGAAAGGTTGTCGGTGATAATAGATCCAGCTCTGCGTCCAGTTGAAGGTTGTCTGTGATAATAGATCCAGCTCTGCGTCCAGTGAAAGGTTGTCTGTCATGAAAGATCCAAGGTAGTTAGTAATGTACCACTTCCAGACTGTTATCGTTTAAGAGAATATCTGGAGGATCTACACCCTGAGCCATCACTTTCGTCTTTTGTAGGCTGATGGTCAGTCCAAACAGATCACATGATTTAGTAAACCTATTTATTATCTAACGTTCGCCTTTTTTAAATTCTACAATTGTAGCATATCGTGCGTTATCTTCAGTTCAGAGCATGTGCCATCTCCATAAGCGAAGATAGGCTGAGATGAATCTCTCGATCTTCTGTCTCATGCAAAGATGGCATACCAGACAGTTACTTTCTCAGTCATTGTCTATTATGCATGAATATTCCCGTAACAAAATGTATTACATTTTCCGCTGTGCTGTCGTGAAGTCCTATTTTAGATCTCATTCCATTGCGTTTGGCTATCCCCAGTCTATCTGCAAACAGCAATTGTTTGTTCACATATATAAGTACTTCGTGTAAGCCAAGTAACAAACCAAGCGAAACATGTATAGATCGTGACGTCACGAAAGAAGAAGAAGTTGATATAGACAAAATTATGTAAATCTCAACAAATGTAGATACTTGTACAAACATACTGCGACAAAACGACGAAGGGAATTGTCAAAAATGCATGTTACACGATCACTTCGAACGATTTGCCATCGCCATCATAACATTACCGTCATCATGAACCATTTCCTTTGCAGAACTTCGCTCTCATGACAGCCGATCTGTACTGTAAGAGATACGATCCCTGGCCAGCTTTCCTACCAGAAACACCAGAACGTCGGTCTCGTGACAACCGATCTGTAAGACGCGCGATCACTGGCCAGCTCTCCCGCCTCTGACATCAAAACGTCGCTCTCATGATAGCCGATCTGCAAGACACGCCATACCTGGTCAGCTCCTTCGTCTCTGTCACTGCAATGTCAAGAGCATCTCTAATGTTCCTAGCCGACCTTCTCTTCGGTCTGCCTCTTTTACCAGGTATCATACACTCTAGCATCGTTCTTTCTAAGCCATCGTGCCGTGTAATGTGTCCGAATTACAGACATTTTATAGACGTAGTCTTGGTTAATATCCAGTTTTTTTCTATGTTGAGCTCCTAAAGAATTTCTGCGTTTTCCTTCTCCGTTATTAATTATATTTCGATTACCTCCTGTAGCAGTGTAGCTCAAATGATTCAGTCTTCTTGCGTAGGACTTGTGTGGTTGACCATGTCTCACATCGGAACTTTACCACTGGAGAGATGAAAGTCCTCAACATCTTTATTCCTGTCATTTTTTTAGTGTTCTGTCATACATTTTTTGGTAGTGTTCTGTCATACATTTTTTGTTAGTGTTCTGTCATAAATTGTTTGTTAGTGTTCTGTCATACATTTTTTGTTAGTTTTCTGTGATACACATTTTTTGTTAGTGTTCTGTCATACATTTTTTTCTAGTTTTCTGTCATAAATTTTTTGTTAGTGTTCTGTCATACATTTTTAATTTTAGTGAACATCTGTAGTACCATGGTTATTCTTCTCTTTATTGCTTAATCGGCATTCCCCGTTGTTGCTTATTCGACATTCTCCGTTGTTGCTTATTCGACAATCTCCGTGGTTGCTTATTCGACAATCTCCGTTGTTGCTTATTCGACATTCTCCGATGTTGTTTATTCGACATTCTCCGATGTTGTTTATAGCCGAGTTGAGATATTCAAAACTCGTGACGTCCTGAACCTTTTGCTTCTCTGAGTCCTGTTTTCATATTGCCAATACCCATTGACTTAGTCTCGCCAGTGTTTGAGAATAGATTGTGTTCCTCACTGTTTCTCTTGACCGATATGATCTTCTGTTCCAGTTTAGCAGAGCTCTTGGCGAGGACAACCGTATCATGTGCATATCATCAGTGATAAATAATGACTCGCAAATCATACAGCGTGTGATCAGATTGAGAGCGTGACAAGATATATAGCTGGTTCTTCAATTGGTAGGTTTTGGGGTTTTTTTGTGTGGTTTTTTTGCGTTCGCCTTATTTCTCTAATTCCCAAGGCGGTGTGCGTTGCACTGTTTTTTTTTCTTTTGCGCCTGTCGGCCCAGTGCATTCGACTTCAGCATGCATTTTATGTAAGGGTCTGCTTCCTCCTGCATTTTCTAAGGGTTTGCTTCCCCGGGGTAACGGGCGGTGCTGTGATAGGGATCTTCTTCTTCTTCTTCGTACGCTGTCAGACGTCAACCTGTATTTTTTCGAAAAAAGCAGCGGTCATCCTGAGGCTGTCGACACTGCCATAGAGCTTGTCTAGTATTGCCACTGGTGATGGCCACATCTGCTTTCTCTGATCCTCGTATGTCGGGCAGTTTTGCAGCAAATGTTCAGCGGTCATTTTTCCGGTACCACACGGGCATTCGTCAGTGCCACCTATCTTCAATTTGTTGAATAGGTGGTACCTCAATCTATTATGGCCAGTGCGAAGTCTGAAGACCACGACCTGCTCTCTTCTGTTCAACTGGTAATAGGCATCGTTTTTTGTGTAGCCAGTATGTTCTGTTTCCCATTTGGTCATGTATCTAGCTCTAATAAGCCGTTTTGACTCTTCGTATGTCACACTAATATCTGGTTGTGGTAGTCTTGCACCTTCTTTTGCCAGTCTGTCTGCCTCCTCGTTGCCTTGGATGTTACAGTGGGATGGAACCCGCTGTACCTCTACTCTTTTTGGTGCGGACTGCTGGCATAGATGACAGAGTATTGCTCTGAAATCATTAAGTTCAGTATTTTTCTGGCTTTTTAGTGCTGTGACTACAGCCAGGGCATCTGTGAGCAGGACTAAATGGCTTTCATTCCTTTTACCTGTCACTGATGGGGATCCAACCCAGCACCTTAGGGTTGTGAGCCGTGTCACTTAACCACTAGGCCACGCCGTCCCCCTCTATTGGTAGTTACAGAATGACATTGGTCATGTGAACTTGAGCTTGACCCTAAATGGTTAATCCGTTCACACGCTGTGTGACATTTTGGGAATTTGATGGCCAATAATATCTCGACGAACTGTTCACTAGGTGGATGTGGTCCTCATCACACAGGCCTCAAATGCTTCCCACACTTGTTTTCGTGTCCATTATTTTAGGCTGGGTCTACCCTAGATCCGTTGGCGATCGTAAACATTTGGGGATAGAGCCATGATCTCGCAGTAGGACAAGAAGTGCACTAACCTTTGTGGAACGGCGGAACTTAACTGTAGTTAATATATGTTCGATTCCGCGTGATTTTAGTTAAAACGTATAATCCATTAGAGCAAGGAACTACCATCCTTCCCCCGCCTTCATGTAGAGTACATGACTTCAACACATGCACCCCAACATGACTTCAACAAATGCACCCCAACATGACTTCAACACATGCACCCCAACATGACTTCAACAAATGCACCCCAACATGACTTCAACAAATGCACCCCAACATGACTTCAACAAATGCACCCCAACATGACTTCAACAAATGCACCCCAACATGACTTCAACACATGCACCCCAACATGACTTCAACACATGCACCCCAACATGACTTCAACACATGCACCCCAACATGACTTCAACACATGCACCCCAACATGACTTCAACACATGCACCCCAACATGACTTCAACACATGCACCCCAACATGACTTCAACACATGCACCCCAACATGACTTCAACACATGCACCCCAACATGACTTGAACACATGCACCCCAACATGACTTCAACACATGCACCCCAACATGACTTCAACAAATGCACCCCAACATGACTTCAACAAATGCACCCCAACATGACTTCAACAAATGCACCCCAACATGACTTCAACAAATGCACCCCAAGCCATTCTGTCCCGGACCATCTTTTCCAGATCTGTCCACGTCTTCTTAGTTTCCTTTAAGTTTGACTTGAGCTCACTTCTCTGAGTGTGCTTTTGTCCGCTTAAACTTCTCTTGCATTTGGAGTTCCAGAACAGAGACTTTGATGTAATGTTTTCTTAACGTGTGCCCTTTCCATCGTCAGCTAATTCTCCTCACTATATTACAGCATGATGCAGTCCTTATTATGTCGAAGCTCGGGCCAAGGGACACTCATGACAGGAAAACACCTGAATTGATCAAAATAGCTCGATCCGTACATAATTGGGAGAAGAGTGCTTCTAAAAAACGAGACACACAATAACTAACTAGCAACAACAGCAATAACAACAGCAACACAATCTGCAACATCAGCCACCACACCAACAAGATCAAACAATCCCCTTGAGAATTAGCTGCGTGGAATCCCTGGCGATAACTATTATGTCTGCCATTTTCTGTGTGTTAAACCGTTCTAACAAAGGGCAGAGAATCTACGATGGTGAAGAATGGCGACTCGTTTCTTATCGTTCTTTGACACGACGCTTCAAGGGAACATTACCATTTTATGAGGAAATTTTAGTTTTCGACGCGACACATCGACGCTCTGGTTCCAATTGTCAGGCGGTTAAAAAAGACAGCTCTTATTTATCTTTTTCCTCTTCTTTTTCTTCTTCTTCGATGCTGTCCTGTCTCAAATAATGATAAATATTTCCCTTATAAACCTTGGCGGTACATCTCTAGCTTTTCTCATAATTATGCAGTTTTTTTCACCCAACATAGGCACACAAATATTCTTTAATGGAGAAGTATACAGAGATGGGTCAACGCAGAATGCAGTAGAGAATAGAGAAGTGGGAGTTTATGTAGAATACCCAAACAACATTAGGGACACATAGTACCAAGATGAAAGTTATGTAATACTTATGATGCAGAAATCCTGAGAAACTGTTGAACACTAAAAACCGATCCACAACTTGTAGTATTTCTGACAACTGTACAATCAGCACTCCAAGCACTGAAGTTCGGGACACTGCTAGGTATACATACTCTAGTGTTTGAACTGAGCAACCAGGTCTACAGACTCTAGTGTCTGAACTGAGCAGCCAGCGCAACCAGGTCTACAGACTAGTGTCTGAACTGAGCAACCAGTTCTACAGGCTCTAGTGTCTTAACTGTCCAGCCAGCGCAACCAGATCTACAGACTAGTGTCTGAACTGAGCAACCAGGTCTACAGGCTGTAGTGTCTTAACTGAGCAACCAGGTCTACAGGCTCTAGTGTCTGAACTGAGCAGCCAGCGCAACCAGGTCTACAGACTAGTGTCTGAACTGAGCAGCCAGGTCTACAGGCTCTAGTGTCTTAACTGAGCAGCCAAGTCTACAGACTCTAGTGTCTGAACTGAGCAACCAGCGCAACCAGGTCTACAGACTAGTGTCTGAACTGAGCAACCAGGTCTACAGGCTCTAGTGTCTGAACTGAGCAGCCAGCGCAACCAGGTCTACAGACTAGTGTCTGAACTGAGCAACCAGGTCTACAGGCTCTAGTGTCTTAACTGAGCAGCCAGTGCAACCAGGTCTACAGACTAGTGTCTGAACTGAGCAACCAGCTCTACAGGCTCTAGTGTCTTAACTGAGCAACCAGGTCTACAGGCTCTAGTGTCTGAACAGAGCAGCCAGCGCAAGATTACCATGCAGTGGATACCTTCTCATTGTGGAGCACCAGAAAACGCGAGAGCAGACCGACTGGTAAATGAGGGTGCTGCAGACGAGCAACCAGATGTACTAGTTACATACCAACCGAAGATAAGGATGTTCAAATCAATCAAAAAGCCACCAACAGTAACACAAGACGATTATCATAAGATGAACAGACAAGAGCAAACTGTTGTGTTGCGCCTTGGAACAGGAAACATCCGACACCACAGTAACATGTATACACGATTGAAGATTGGCAACTCCGCCATGGGCACATGGACAAATACCACAGACCAAAGAGAACATATTTTACAACTGCCCCGAATATGATATACAGAGACAAAGCCACTGACCCACAGAAACAAAACTGGAAGAGAAACAACTGCCCAGAACATGATTTAAAAGTCAAAGTTATTGCCCAAGGCATGCGATGAAGGCCACAACATCAGACGGTTTTGTCTTAATAATGTGATATGCGCAAACATGATATACAGAGACAATAGCATGACACACAGAAACAACGCTGGAAGAGAACTTTATGGACTTGTCTTTTGTAATACAAAAGACAAATGAAGCTTATTAAAGAGACAGCATTTCAGATATAGAAATTATATTTCTAAAGCGAAAGAAAGAAGAAGAATCGATGGAGAAATAATATGTACAGAAGTTTAAATAATTAAGGAAGCCCAGCAATTTCCCACAAAGACACGGAAATGAAGACATTACATTGACAAAAAAGGTATTCTGAGAAAAACTGAAATCGCTAACCTCAAAGAATATCAAGAAAGAACTGAGGAAAACAATTATCGCTACTCGTGTATGGTTAATTTCTCTATATGGGGTTGAGACATAAAAGGATGAAAAAAGCTTGGAAGCGTTTAAAATGCGTTGCTAGAAAGTAAATGGAAAGAGCGAGTAGGACAGAAAGATCCGATGACAATATCGTCACTGAGTTGGGCGCACAAAAACAAATATTGAAAACAATATAAAAACGGAGAATGAGTTGACTGGGACCCGATATGAGACATGGAAGTCTTCTACAGAAGATCGGGGGGGGGGGGGGGGGGTGTGGCGACCAATACTTACCTTCTCAGCTCAGGCCTGCAGTCGCATTAAAGTACGAAAGGTCAAATGGAGAGACATGATCAGACAACCTCAAAACCAGTCATAGGGCTGACCAACTAGCCAGAGAATAGGGTCTAATGAAGATATTAAATCAGACAACCTTAAAACCAGTCATAGGGCTGACCAACTAGAGGATATGATCAAATGAAGAGATATAATCAGACAACCTTAAAACCAGTCATAGGGCTGACCAACCAGAGGATATGAACAAATGAAGAGACATGTTCAGACAACCTTAAAACCAGTCTTAGGACTGATAAACCAGATGATGGTGGTTTAGATAGTCATTCTGTCACTATATCCCTCTCAAGTCTTTAATATACATACATACGGTATTCTGTTGTTTATCTGTTCTCATCCCACTGACACACATTTGTTATTGCGATTTGTAATTTGTTAAATAGGCATTGGGTCATTTCGTAGTTTCGATATTTTCACTTGAGCAGTATTCCTATGTTATATAAAACTCGATTAATGTTCACTATGTTATGTGACTCCGAAGTTTTGGTAATTTATTTGTTTCTCTAAATGTTTATCTGTCTTTAGTTTCGGCTTTGCTTTCCCCTCCTCTGACTAGTTACAAAATAATCGAAGCTGCGGAGACCCTGGTGGTCAAATATCGGTAATAGCGATTAGCGCTCAGTTGTTGAAGAGGAACATAAAATAAAACGAATCATCAATGACTGGTACAATGTCCTCAACGAGGTCACAGAACAGTACGTCTAAAAACAAATCAAATAGGTAGTCAGGCAGCATAGACTACAATAAGGGCCCGACGTGCGAACCGTCCATGGACACGATTAGTGTCTAACTTACCAAATGTACTGCCCAAATTACTATCGTATTCATTTTTAACAATGTACTACACGTTGTTGTGATTCGGTAAATGTTTTCATTAGTGTTATTCTTTGTCCCTGGTGAAAATCGTGTGACCGTATCGTAGGTTTGGTTTGGTTTTTGTCCCTATGCTGACCGATACCCGTTGATTTTATTATCACCTTATTTGGCATGCCTGATCCTAATTTCAATGTTTCTTGTATTTTGCCATGAAAGAAGTGTGTTATAAATATGTTAAAATAAATTGCGAGTAACATTATACGCTCCAGCCCTTAGAGTCTATTCATATTTTGTGTAGTAAGTTAAGAGAAACGGCTGGTCGAACTGTTTGGCTATCGGTCCCTGGCTATGAGAATATATGTCCAAATCCTCGGCAAGGCAGTGTTTTTTATGTCCAAGGTACACTAGAAAACCTAAGTCTGTACAGTGTGTGGGGATTATAGGAACGTGCAGCTTTTATTCCCTAGTCCAATAAATCTTACAAGTAGACCATAGCAATGGGAATAGACACTGAAGCAATATTTTTTTTCTTTTTAGTTTTGTTGATTTCTTCGTCTGAAATCTGTTATTAGCTAATGCTTATTTCAGTGATGTACAAGAGGTAATCACTGGATCCAATCTCGAACATCCAACATTTTGTGTAGAACAAATGTATTTAGTTATAAAGTTATGCCTGGAACTTTTTATGTTGGCGTCTCTCATGTCCTGTGATACCAACCCCTCATCTCAACACTGGCAGATATGGTCGTACAGGTATTCAAGAAGTAGGTTCCTCCCACATTTGATTACTTCTGCTGGAATACCATCTCTACCGGTTGCTTTTGCAACTGGCATCCCCTCGATAGCTTTCTCCAAATCTTGTATGCTCGGATTAAAGTGCCTGCAGTACCTGTAGAATCTCAATTTCGTTAACAGCAGATTTCACAACTACGTTATTACAGGTGTACAAGACTGAATAGTGTTCGGCCCATCTCTTCATTTAAATCTCCCTGTCCAGAATAATCTCACCTGTCGCAGATTTCAGACGCGCTGTATAATTTGTTTTTGTTGGTCCAAATTATTTCTTTATGCCCTCGTACATTGTCCAGTATCCGCCGCCGACTGTATGGACTTAGAGAGTTGAAGCCAGTAGTCATTTGCACATTTCCTTGCCAGTCTCTATACGCTTCTCTTTTAGGAGTTGTATGCCTCTAAGGTCGTGCTGCTCGTGGAAATCTTAAACTCCAGGTGAGTAGACAGGCGCTTTTTAATATATGGTGCAAGGGTGGCAGACCCACCCTCAAACCAGTCATTTCTGCTTGCTTTCTTTCTAAAGACTGCTAAGGCTGTGGTGTGTGTTGACCCCATGACGTGTTCAAACCTATCTGTGACGCGTCCAACGGTGCGATGTTTTGCCTTTAGAGAAGGATTTTGTGAACTCTTCCAGCCTTTCAGGAATTTCAGTTCCTGCTGTGTCAATGCGGCATTCACCCACAGATCTTGCGTGGTGGACCTTCTTTGGCTGGAGTATCATTTTGCAGCAGACCAGTGGGTAGTCAGTATCGCAGCCTGTGAAACGTGCGGGTTTGCATATCATGTTTCAGTTCAGACCGTCTAGTGATGATCAGGTCCAGCTGGGTGCTGTAGAGCTGCAAAAATGATTAGGAATGGCCTCAGCACTTGCCAGGCTCTCACAGAAGGTGTGGAATAACAGCAACATGCTGACCATCCCCAAAAAGGTTGCTGTGTACAGATAATGTGTACAGATCATGTGTACGGATCATGTGTGATTAGTTCCCTGCTCTATGGCAGTGAAACATGGACTCTATGTCTCACATGGAAACACTCTAAACGCTTTTCATTTCCGCTGTCTGAGACGCATACTTGGAATTTCACGGAGTGACAGAGTGACTAACAACGAAGTGTTGGACCGTCCACAGTTTGTCAGCTTAGTTACGATCCTCCGTCAGCGCCCCTTGGGGTTTCTTGGTCACGAGTGCAGAATGGAGGATGGGTGAATACCAACAGATTTCATTTACGGAGAGCTGACCATGGGCGAGGGTAAAAAAGATAGACCCCTCCTCCGCTACAAAGATGACTGCAAGCGTGGCCTGAAGGCATTGGATATGAACGCCTGCAACTGGGAGGAACTTGCCAAAGACAGACCTGGCTGGAGGCAGACTTTGTCTGTTGATCTGTAGGCAGGAGAAGACAGGATGCGTCAAGATGCAGACAACAAACGTTTGCGGCGTAAGCTATGGAAACATTATGGCTGGAGACTGACGGGATGCCAATCAATCAATATGCATGAAACAATGAACAGCGACGTATCGATTCATTAGAAACATGTGATTGACGTCAGACGAGTAGAAGACGTCAATGTTTTTTTTTCAATGTAAAGATATCTTAGTGGCTAAAACTACTGACTTGGGTAGGGAAACATGATTAACCTTAGGGTCATGTGAAGAATGCTGATTAAGATTCAACATAATCTCAAGGTCTGGTGAACATTTTGACCCAGCTAACACAGGGTCAGGTAAAACAAACTGGTCAATATGTCGGATCATGTTAGTGTCATGTGAAACAAAATTGACTAGTACCCCACCTTGCGTTAGGATCAAGTACAATATATTTACCAACAACCCAGACCACGTTAGGGTCAGGTGAAACAAACTGACCAATACCACACCTCCCGTTATGGTCAGGTGAAACAAATTGACAAATATTCTACCTAATGTTAGGGTCAAGTGACACGAACTGATCAGTACCCCACCTCAATTAAGGTCTCCTCATCCCTAGATCAGATGAACATACTGACCAAGACCCCCACCTCACCCCAAGGTCAAGGGAATATACTGACCAAGATCCCACCTCACCCCAAGGTCAGAGGAATATACTGACCAATACCCCACCTCACCCCAAGGTCGGGTGAACATACTGAACAACACCCCAGCTCACGTTAGGGTTATGTGAAACGTACTGACCACGACCCCACCTCACGCCAGGGTCAGCTTAAACGATCTCTCATCCACACCAAGTTCATGGAAACAACGGTCTACCAAACCGGGTGAGGATCGACAAGGTGGTCCACATAGCTGTCCGTCTACCATAAATCCTCTCAATGCACTATAACCAAGAGGATGCATGTACGGCTTTCTCGGTACGCCTCCGTTTGGGAAACGACCCAATGCAACCATATCACATAAATATCGTCAAGATTGAAGATTTCAGGAAGAGTATCTTCGAAAAACATTGAAATGGGTAGCGACAGGATAAAAAGCACTACAGGAGATGACGCACATATGAATCTAAGGCAGGAACGAAACGGACACTTAAGACTGATCCCTTACCTTTCGAGTTCCCAACGCTGCTCAGCGCTATTACAGCCTCTTCTTTAGTTACTGGGGAGGAGATGACAGGCGCCAGTTTGACCTTGAAATCGTACCGCGTCATATCAAAGTACACATAGGTAGCAAAGTTTGACCAGAAGTTGAAGTTGGAGAAAATAATGTAAACGCTTTGCCATTGATACATGTCCAGAACTTTTGCCAACATCATACTTCTTTGGGAAAATTTTGGAGCGAACGATGTGGACTGTGTTTTGGCCAATGTCAGTACAAAGGCGTTCACAGGAATGTATGCTGTATCGTATATCTCCGCTAGAGGAATGAAAGAACTGTGGATGTCGTACGTTGCCAGTCCCAACACAACGTTTACTGAAATATTACCGAATATCTTATGCAAATTAGACACAACTGCGCGTGTGTCGCAGTAAGGGTAGATGCTCCAATCGACTTGTAAAGGAGTAGAGTTTTCACTTCCTTCCGTGATCTTTACAAAGGCTTGAAAGTCATCTATAGCCTGGATCACTTTTTCTTTTATGCTGGAATGGAACGTAACATCGCACGACTCTGCCACCAGGATCCCAATTGGTAGTTGCAGTTTCATTGATGATGACGATGATGATGATGACGAGTTGGTCGACGATGTCAAATGTACTTGTAGTGCCAGAACTGACATAATAATCACTGCACATGACAGGAAGTTGAACTTCACGCGCTGAAAGTCGGAAGTGATTATTAATGAAGGATCTGCGCATCTGTCTGATCTGTTTCGAGATCTTGACACTTGACGTTCAGACGTCTTTTCACAGCATCTACACGACGAACTGCAAAATGGCGGCAAATGAATGTCAGTGAAATTGTTCAGGATTTTCCGAGCTGTCATGAGCAGAAATGACGAATCTGCTGTTTCGAAAGCACACACCATTGCATTCTTTGTCTTCGTAGTTTGGGCTAGACATTCACATAGATTTTCTTTGCAAACTTCTCGGTCGTTCTCAGGATCCACTCACCGGAACACAAATATATCCCTAAAAATACATTTAAACTTCACGGTTCGTGCCAGGCTCTACTTGTCACAATTAAAATATGAGCTTCAAATGATTATTCAAATATATGATTTTGTTCTTAGGACTATGTGGTTTGTATCAGTTTCTCTGTCAAAGTTCATTACTCACATCTGTCTCATGACTTTCTTTTCACCAGATAATTTGTTTCTCAAATCTGTCTCAGCTTCTCTTGTCATTCTACAGATTTCTCTTCAATTCTATCTCTGCTTCTCTTGTCACCCCACAGTTTATTCCTTAATCCTATCTCCCAGGCGTCTCTCGTCACTAAACATTGAGTTCCTTAATCCTGTCTCGGACTTCTCTTGTAACCATAGATTGAATTCCTCATACCTGTCTCAGTTGTCCCTCGTTACCAAACCATGAGTTTCTTAAACCTGTCTCAGTGGTCTCTCGTCACCAAACAATGAATTTCTTAAACCTGTCTCAGTAGTCCCTCGTTACCAAACAATGAATTTCTTAAACCTGTCTCAGTGGTCCCTCGTCACCAAACAATGAATTTCTTAAACCTGTCTCAGTGGTCTCTCGTCACCAAACAATGAATTTCCTAAACCTGTCTCAGTGGTCTCTCGTCACCAAACAATGAATTTCTTAAGCCGATCTCATGGGACTCTGGTCACCATGCAATTTATCCATATAAAAACTACACTTATTTTCCTTAAGAAAACTGGCGATCTGTGTCAGGTCACTCCTATTCAGAGATAGAAACACCTGTTGCGACTATTCAGTGCATGCGATCTTGGCTTCCAGACAAATCCGCTTGTCACAACTCTCAGGAAAGAAACAACGACTGAAATCTGAAAATAAAAATGATGATTATGTGAAGTACCCATTTCAAACCAGACAAGATAGACCGGAATCAACAGGGAAGATAAAAGTAGAAAAGATTTGAGGAAAAAACAATCAAAGACGATGAAATGGAAGATGTATTCTCAAGGAGACAACAAAATCAGAACAGTGCAGAAGCAACTATTTTAGTGATTTCGTGAAACGAAAAGCTAACCTAACAAGTTCAAACATTATTCTGAGTAAATAAAAACAACTAAAAATAGCAACAAACAGAGAAGTTATAATGATTTTAAAAATTGTCAGCAACAACAAAACTTTTTGACAAGAATTTCGTTTTAAGCATTGATCTCACATACCTATGATCAACTGTGTGTAAACCTGAGCTATAGAAACATTATGGTATTCAACACTGAATAATAAATGAAATTGCGAGTTTTTCTTAACAAAAGAAACGCGTTGTTTGAAATATATTATTTATCATATCTTTTGCAATGTTATAAATAAGCAGAAACTGCCGTCAGGGATATAATGTTAGAGACTTCATTGTACTAAGCTACCACTTGTGTGAAGTGGGATGGCCAGTCCCCTTTCTCGTTGCTTTGTTTCCCTAAGTATATCAGGTATACATTTACAATTGAACCTCCTATAAAGATGAATCGACTGAAGAGTATTAGCAGCGGGAGTTGAACTCATACTTTTTCCTGGAAAAGCAAGCGCTATACCACTAGACTGTCTTGAAAATGTAAAGGGAGAAGATTACGTTAAGACGTCTTCTTGCTGTGGAATTTCTCACTTCAGTCATGAATGTTAGACTGCGTTTAAGAACAACGCTAACACAAGTAAACGTCTAATGAGCTTTTGAAATCGAATCCTAAATGTGGAAACTTATGTTGGTTAGTATGGACAATCAAACAGGAGCTTTGTAACTTGTAAATAGGGTGTGCAACAAGCATTGTATTGTCCCCGAATTTGTTCAATCTGAACATGAGCACAAATAGTAGAAATGTTTGGTATTTTATTGTATTAATAAATAATAGGCGGAACCAGACGATACAGTATTGATAGTATCGATGGAAATAGATCTGCAAAATATGGTGTATGGGGCGGTAAAACTGTGAGGACAAAGAGGTATCCCTAAATTATAACATGACGGAAGTGACAGTAATCTCGAATTGACAAAAGCAATTTAGTTGCAACATAAGAATAAATGGAAAGATATTATCACAATCACAAACAGTTCAATATCAGGGGACTCTTGTGAATTCAGAAAGGAGATGCATCGTTCCAGAAAATGAAAAAATATATTATGTAACAAGTCACTATCTCTTGACTTGAGACATAACGAACTCCAGTGTAATATAATAAGTGAGAAGTGTGCAAGAAGTTCATTAGAGGCTGCAGATATGTAGTTTTAAAAGGCGCATGTTGAAAATATATCGGCTAAAGTACCGGATGATTATATACAGTTAGATGTGGTCTCGTAACGGAGACTTTTCAAGAATAGTAGAGAGAAACAATCAGTGTTTTTCGAACATATTATGCGCAGTGAAGGTATGAAAAACAATATTACAACATGCACAATTACAGGCAGGAGAGACAGAAAATGTGGATAAATAAAATACAGGACCGTCTGAGTACTGGCGGTTGGAGAACTGCAGAACTGATTTCTAGCACCAGAGATAAAGAGCTGTAGAGGTCCATGGTCATCCACGCCAGTCGGCATTGCACATGATGATGATATCAGTTATAATGGGTTATTACTGTGGTCCTATAAATGTTACAAAACTTATCTATCCATACAATGTAACAGGGAAGATAACACCTCCTCGTAGCGTCAGACGCCATTTGTCAGTGATTGGGTTAGTCAGGTCAATCATTTGTGTTGTAGGGGACGGCGTGGCCTAGTGGTTAAGTGGCACGGCTCACAACCCAAAGGTGCTGGGTTTAATCCCTATCACAGCACCGGTCGTTACCCCGGGGAAGCAAACCCTTAGAAAATGTAGTAGGAAGCAGACCCTTACATAAAATGCATGCTGAAGTCGGATGCACTGGGCCGACAGGCGCAAAATAAAAACCACAGTGCAACGCACACCCGCCTTGGGGAATAGAGAAATGAGGCGAACGCAAAAAAAAAAAAAATTTGTATTGTTATTTGAAATGGTTTGGTTTTAACAAGTTTTGTTTGATTTGAACTAGTTTATTTCAGCTTAGATTGAACTTGCTTGATTTGAGCTGGTTCAGTTTGAACTGGTTCGGTTTGAATGGATCGGTGTGACCTGGTTCGGTTAGAACTGGACGAATTTGAACTGGTTTTTTGTATATCACTTAAGGCACAGGTGGAACTCTTTACAGACTTGCTGTCAGTGATTGCGCACTGGTTTTCAACAAGAAAACGATAAAGGAACTAAGGGCGATGACTTGCTGTCAGTGATTGCGCACTGGTTTTCAACAACAAAACGATGAAGGAACTAAGGGCGATGACTTGCTGTCAGTGATTGCGCACTGGTTTTCAACAACAAAACGATGAAGGAACTAAGGGCGATGACTTGCTGTCAGTGATTGCGCACTGGTTTTCAACAACAAAACGATGAAGGAACTAAGGGCGATGACTTGCTGTCAGTGATTGCGCACTGGTTTTCAACAACAAAACGATGAAGGAACTATGGGCGATATTGAATAAACTATGTTACCTTGAAAGACTAACATTAGATCCGGCAAATTATACTGATCAGACATGCTAGGGTCAGGCAAAATACACTGATCAGACATGCTAGGGTCAGGCAAAATACACTGATCAGACATGCTAGGGTCAGGCAAAACATACTGGCCATAACCCTCACCTCGGCTTCCTAAAAGCCCTACCTGGAAACTGGCTGTTTTCATGGCAGTCTGGCTAACGAGGTGGGCGGGGGTCGACGTGATCTCCGTAGTAGTGAGTGACACGCAGATGAAGCAAAGCATAGCACAACCGTCTGGGGGACTCCGGTACACCTTCATCAGCAAACTCGAAATGTGAGGAAAGCTAGTGCAACCCGCCATTTAACGTCATTTTCAGTGCGCACAGAAGAGTAACCTGCTCATTGTGGGCATTCACAAACAAGAACAATTACCTATACAAAAGAGTTATGATCCAGTGGATTCTATCTTATTAGAGTTATCTTAGAATGAAGAGTTTGATAGACTCTCAAGAGAAGATGAAATGCTACCTCAACTTGATATAGGTATAACTTATGAAAAGACCAATTGGTTAATCAGGTGAGAAACAATATAAACATGTCATTAACTAAATGCAACATATTACAAGTTCAAAAGAGGCTAGCAGGTAATGAACGCTAGACTCCGCATTGACCACAATAATTTAGGATACCAACAATTCAATATACTAAGAATAGAACATATAGATGAATGTGTCTGAGACACTGACAAAAAGACTGCTGGACATCTGCTACAATGATGACCAACATTAGTTAGTTCACCTTCGCAAGCGATGATGGATGGCGACACCATCAAACGGTTTTATCTTGAGGGTGTAGTTTGGATTATAGTGAGGAAGCACTTGCGCTGGTCATCAACCTCACTCTCTGGTCCCGAGCTACGTTGGATCAGTGGAAAGACATAAGTCAAGACGACTGGGTGTAACTCATGATGCAAGCACTCTGGCTCCCACCTCCCTTGAGATTAAAAGTCGTTTGAAACTTGCAGGATTAGATCATTCACCGTTTCCGCTAATCGCGTTGAGCTATGTGTCATGGGGATAATCTCCCCAAGGCAAGGTGTTAGTTTACTATTATTGGCCCGGGTGTACATTTCCCAGCCACACAAAAATGGCACCGTCAGCAAACAAACGAAGGAAGGCAATCCCGAGAAGTTGAGCCGTGTGCACTGGACCGTGGAAATACGACTCAGGGTCACCGAAATACTATTGCAAATAACCCAAGACCGTGTCATGATAATCCAAATGGAAAACCATCACAAAATGAACAAACTACGTAATCCAAATGGAAAACCACAACACGTTTACGTGGACAGAAGTGTAAGGCCTCTACTAGTATGAATTCCAATAAAATCCGTGGCCTGGTCGCATCCATAATGAACTAAAACAACGAGAAATAGACTAGACCGCGGCCAGTTAGGCACCAATGTGGTTATTCGCCATCATGTGTCCAACATGTGAGATAGTGGAACACATTATAAACAGACACACACATACACACACATACATACACATACACACACAGACACTCACATACACACACATACATACACATACACACACAGACACACACATACACACACATACATACACATACACACACAGACACACACATACACACACAGACACACACAGACACACACACACACACATATACACACACACACACACACACACACACACACATAGACACGCACACACACACACACACACATACATACACATACACACAATGTTGTTGTTGTTGAATGCCCACTATGAGTAGGTTTACTCTTTTGTGCGCCCTAAAAAGAACGTAACGTGGCGGGTTGTCGCAGCTTTTCTCACATCCGGAGCATGCTGATGTAGGTGGATCGGGGTCCTCCAGGCGGTTGTGCTATGCTTGGCTTCATCTGCGTTTCGCTCACTATACAGGGATCATGTCGAACCTCACATTGTTAGCCAGACTGTTTTACTCGACAACAGCCCGTTTCCAGGACGACCAACAAGGAGGTCAAGTGAGGGTCTTGGCCAGTATATTTCTCCTGACCCTGGCTAAAACTGTCTGACCAATGTGTTTTGCCTGACCAGACATTAGCCTCATCGTCCCACACACACCCATACACTGATCAATACGCTTACATTACAAACAGTTACACAAACCCACGCACTGGCCAATACGTCTACATTACAAACAGATACAAATACGCATCCACACACTGGCCAATCGGCCAACATCACAAAAAGATAAAAACACGCATCCATGCATTGACCAATATGTTCACATTACAAACAAATACACACGCATGCAGTAAGGTCCAGAAAGGCAAAACTTTAATAATACAAAAAAGAATAGGACCATCACAAACACCATTACTTGACAAGCTCTATTGAGACGCTAACTGTTTGAGGTTAACCACTGCTTTCTTTAGATACATTGAAGCTGTCGTTGAAAATCGTACGGCCCAGAAGAAGAAAAAGTAGAAGAAGAAGACGATGAGGAAAACCCTTGGAACTGATTATTATTTCTAGCAGTTTTTATAGCACCATATAAACCCAAAAATTGAAAGATATTATATCAGCTAGCATTCTCAGTTCCATTGGTTTCTAACATACATTTGATAACATTCATACTACGCGCATTCGTATTACATTTTCAACTTCAGAATTCGAGTGGGGTAATATTCAAACTGAAGTTGCTAATATCCGTAGTTCTGTAAATGGAAGAAGAAGAAGAAGAAGAAGAAGAAGAAGAAGAAGAAGAAGAAGAAGAAGAAGCAATCGCACTACCAGCAGCAGCAGCAGTAGCAGTATTAGCAGTAGTAGTAGTAATAATAATAGCTGTCCATCGTTGTCGATGAGGACCGCCGACATCATCCTTGTCACAGATTTCCCTGTTGGGTGTGGGTGCGCATGTGGCTGAACAGGCTAATGCGGGCACGAAAACATCTGCTACATATCGGGCACACGAGATTTGTAGAAGGGGATGGTGTTCCGGCTGCTCTTAATTTCCGCGTCTCGCGTCTGCTCTGGGCTTTCACAACACGGTCATCTTCACCGGCAGCTAATCCCGATTTGACTGCGCTTCTCCAGTCAGATCTGTTTTGCGCAAGACATTCCCAGGTGTCGATGTCTATCTGGCAACTTTTTAGTGAGTCCTTCAGACCGTCTTTAAAACGTTTCTTTGGGCGCCCTCTCTCGCGCCATCCCTCTCTCAGCTCGCCGTAGAGAAGCTTCTTTGGGAGCCGCTCGTCTGACATACGGACGAGGTGTCCTGCCCATCCTAGTCGTGCTTTTTCTAGCAGTGCATGGATGCTGGGCATGTTAGCCCTCGAGAGAGAACCTCGATGTCACTGACACGATCTTGCCATCGGATGTTGAATATTCGCCTCAGGCAACCTGTGTGGACGTGGTTTAACCTCCTTGCATGTCCAGAGCATACAGTCCAGCTTTCGCAAGCGTATAGTAGGGTTGGAATGATGGTTGCACGGTAGACTTTGAGTTTGGTCTTGACGCTGATGCCACGACGTGCCCAGACCATCGAGTGCATTATACCAAAGTTTGTGCTGGCCTTTGCTATTCTGCTTGCCACCTCATCGTCTAGGCTGACAGATCTCGACAGCGTGATGCCCAGATATGTGAATTTGTCTACGGCATTCAACGTCTGCCCGCTGACTGTAGTCTCTGGTTTTGTGTACGGCATGCCTGGTGCTGGTTGGTATATGACCTCTGTTTTTTTGGCATTTATGGTCAGGCCAAAATTTTTGCATGCGGCAGAGAACTGGTCCATTCCAACCTGCATGTTCAGTTCTGAGTTGCTCATTAGAGCGCAGTCGTCAGCAAATACAAGGGAACTTGTAGTAGTAGTAATAATAGTAGTAGTAGTAGTAGTAGTAGTAGTAGTAGTAGTAGAAAGACAGTAGGAATATTAGTGGTAGTATTAGCAGCAGTAGCAGAAGTAGTAGCAGTAGTGCTGATGGTAGTAGTAGTAGTAGTAGTCGTAGTAGTTGTAGTAGGATAGTAGTAGTACAAATGGTAGTAGTAGCAGGAGAAGTGGTAGGTAGTAATAGCTGTAGTAGTGGTAGTACTAGTAGTAGGGTAGTAGCAGTATTAATAGCAGTAGTAGTAGTAGTAGTAGTAGTAGTAGTAGTAGTAGTAGTAGTAATTGTTGTTGTTGTTGTTGTTGTTGTTGATGTTTTTGTTGTTGTTGTTGTTTAATGCCCACAATGATTAAGTTTACTCTTTTGTGCGCCCTGAAAAGAACGTTAAGTGGCGTGTTGTAGCAGCTTTCCTCACATCCCGAGCTTGCTGATGAAGGTGGACAACGGTCCTCCATGCGGTTGTGCTCACTACTACGAGGATCACATCAATCCACGTCTCGTGCGCCAGGATACCTTGAAAACAGCATGTACGTCGAAGAGAGATTATGGTCTTGGTCAGTGTTTTGACCCTGTTCAGTATAATGTGCCTGACTGGACTAACGTCTCAGTTCTCCATTAGCAGCAGCAGCAGCAGCAGCAGTAGTAGTAGTAGCAGTAGTAGTAGTAGTAGTAGTAGTAGTAGTAGTAGAAGTAGAAGTAGTAGTAGTAGTAGTAGTAGTAGTAGTAGTAGTAGTAGCAGTACTAGTAGTGGTAGTAGTCGTAGTAGTAATAGCAATGGTAGTAGTAGTAGCAGTAGGAGAAGTAGAAGAAGAAGAGGAGGAGGAGAAGAGGAAGAAGGAGAAAAAGAAGAAGACAGTCAGTGGAACATACTCATCAGTTCTGTCTTATCCACGAAGAGAGTATAATTATTTACATCGTTTTCAAGCCATTCTAAGATAAACTGTGTACTGATGAAAGAAACGCACAGATCTTCAATTTCAGAAGGAAAAAAGATACACGTTTCTGATGAATAATTAGAAAGGCTAGGAAAGAAACAATAGACCTGATGTTTTTAACCTGCAGCAGCTGGCCAGATTGTAACCTGCTACGGTTGTGTTTAATCTGGCCCGCCAATAATTAAACAGAAGTGCAGACCAAACATAAAAACACTGCAAGGATTCCCAGAGGGTTTAGTAAATGTTGGTGCCGTCATCGTATTGATATGAGCATTCAGGCTGTATAGACAGTGTCAGAACTCTCCTTAAATTCATCGCATCCAGTCAGTTAAACTTTAATAATGAATAGTTGCCCATCGTAAGCAAAAATGGCCACAGCATCAGACTGTTACTGCAAAATGTGTTCTCGTAAAGCTGTAAAGACAATTCCCGGAGCAGCATACCCTGCCACATTCAGGGCATACATGTGGGTAGCCGGCTGTGGAATTGTCGTGCGTTTTGTATTTTTGGCCAGCACGCCTCCGCTGAGCCGCTACAATGACTTTACTCTCCGCGATGTGAGCACCTTCAGTCGTGCTAAGTCGCATGGATTTGTGTAAGCATTTCCCAGGAGACGACATCAGTATTGCAGCTTGTCGGAGACACTTTCAATGAGTCTCTGTAGCGTTTTTTATGATGCGATACGACACCACCACCACCCCACCCCCCCCCCACCCCACCCCTTGTGAGCGTCTGCATGTTGTGAGCTCTCTGTTTAACGCCAGCTTGGGGATGCACTCATCTGGCATGCCAAAATGTCCCATCTATCTCAGCTGAGCTATTTGTAAAAGTGTAAAGATGCATAACATGTTAGTCTTGTTAAGAATTTCAGCGTTGAGCACTTTGTTCTGCCACCCGATCATGAGCAACCTACACCTACAGCTCAGGTGGAAACGATTAAACTGTCTGACATGTCTGCTATACACTGTCCAATTCTCACAGGCATGCAGCAAAGTGGATAACGCTGAAGCACGATACACTTTTACCTTGGGGGCGACACTGATGCCTTGTCGGTTCTAAACGTATACTTGAAGCCTCTCAAACAACCTCTGATGCCTCTGGCCTTAGCAATGCTGTTATTTATTCTCAAAATCGATTTTGGCCTCTCTAGTGAGAATACTGTCTGGGTAGGTGAAGCTAGCGACCGCCTGGAGACGTTGGCTCTGTACTGTAACGTCTGGTGCTATGTACGGCTCCCTTGGTGCAAGCTGGAAGAGTACCTACTTTTTCCTAATGTTAATCGAGAGACCAGTCACTGCATGTTGCTGAAAACTCCGTCATGGTGGACTACATATGTTTTTCTGAACAAGTGTTTAGGGCACAATTGTCCGCGAACAGCAGATCCAAGATCGTGGCCTCACTTACCTTAGTGTAAGATTTTGGGAGCCTTGAGATGAGCAGCTGACCCTGCGTCTAGTACTGGACATGCATGTCAGTATCAGCGCCATATACATAATCAGTGAGCAAAGATCATGCTAAAGAGTGTCGTCGCCAGAACACAACTCTGTTTAACATTGGTGGTACTGGGAAGGTTAGACAAATTGTGCAGTGCACGAGCCGTCATTCTATCATGACAATGATGTTGCGCTTTAAAACCAGATTTAATATCTATAAGTGGGTCTGGAATATAGGTATTAAGTAATTGATTTAAAATAATGTACATTTTAATGGTCTTGTGTGTCAAATTATTTAACCTAGTCAACTGACCAGTCCAGGGCGGAGCGTAGCTTCACTCTTTCAATGGACTGTGCTAACTACACGGCGGCGCCTTCTCTGGCGTCTTCAACGTCGGCTCACATCCAACAGTCATCTCATAGAGGTTACGGAACAGGTAAAACCGACAGTCTAATTAAAACACAGTTGTTCTGAGCGTAAATGTAGCGTTGACAAAATTAAGAGCAGTAATGGAGGATACTGTTGATACTGATGATATGGCTGATACGGTTTATACTGTTGATACCGCTGATACTGTTGATACAGCTGATACTGTTGATACTGCTGATACCACTGATACTGTTGATACTGTTGATACTGCTGATACTGTTGATACTGCTGATACTGTTGATACTGTTGATATGGCTGATACTGTTGATACCGCTGGTACTGTTGATACTGTTGATACCACTGATACTGTTGATACTCTTGATATGGCTGATACTGTTGATACTGTTGATATGGCTGATACTGTTGATACCGCTGATACTGTTGATACTGTTGATACCGCTGATACTGTTGATACTGTTGATACAGCTGATACTATTGATACTGCTGATACTATTGATACTGCTGATACTGTTGATATGGCTGATATTGTTGATACTGCTGATACCGTTGATATGGCTGATACTGTTGATACAGCTGATACCGCTGATACAGTTGATACTGCTGATACTTTTGATACTGCTGATACTGTTGATACTGCTGATACTGCTGATACTGCTGATACTGTTGATATGGCTGATACTGTTGATACAGCTGATACCGCCGATACTGTTAATACTGCTGATACCGTTGATACTGTTGATATGGCTGATACCGTTGATATGGCTGGAACAATCCTTGTCATCTAAAAGTTGAAGCGTGATGTTGGAAGTCAGCGAGGATTGTGAGATTTGATCTCACAGCAGGCGATCAATTTCTCCGTTGTCCACAGACACTGTTTTTTCATGTCTCCACGGACTGGTCTGCGAAGTACCAATTATTCCAGAGTAGAACCATTGGTTCCTTCCTTGAAAGTTGAGTAAAGCGACTAGATAAGTCTGTACTGTGATTGGCAACCTTCACTTGCGCAAAAACTATTGCCAAATAAACTATAAAGAAAACAAATTAATCCAGGATTCCTTAAAACTGTATAGGATAAATTCAAATGTAATCTTGTACCACTACTCCACCAATTGAAATGACGGGTTTAGTAATAATAATAAAAATACGAGGCATGTTCATATGAAACCGGACCAAACTGCAACAAGTAAACATACGTACGATGCTCATGATGACGTCACTTCTGGTGAAAACAGCACATACCAACCGTCAAGTTTGCAAAATGTCATTATCCTCCGGCTCATAGTTTCCTCAGCAGACCGTTGAAAACATTATGGGTGTGATACGGAATCCGTCCAGAGTTGGTCAGCGACCGGTTATTCGGTTTCTAACAGCTGAAGGATGGTGGCCAGTTGACATTCATCGCAGAATGCAGGCAGTGTATGGTGATAAAAGTGTGTCGAAGACAACAGTGAAGAACTGAACAACAATGTTTAAAGAAGGACGTGAGTTAACGCAATAAAATGCGCCTGACCTGGTCTCGAAGGATCTTTCGTTAACTCATGCCTTCTTTAAACATTGCCGGCCAGTTCTTCACTGTTATCTTCAACACGCTTTTGTTACCATACACTGCCTGCATTCTGATATGAATGTCAACGGGTCTTCATCCCTCAGCTGTTAGAAACCGAATCACCACTCGCTGATCAACTCTTGATGGATTCCGTATCACAACCGCCATGTTTTCAACGGTCTGCTGAGGAAAGTATGAGTCGGAGGATAATAATATTTTGCAAACTTGACGGCTGGTATATGCTGTTTACACCAGAAGTGACGTCATCATGCGTCTAGTACGTATATTCATTTGTTATAGTTTTGTCCGGTTTCATTTGAACACGCCTCGTAATAATAGTAATAATAATAATAATATATGAGTATTTATACCAATCCTAATAATGTGATGTGTGTATATGTACATTGTTATAATGTGCAGTCGCTGGCAGCCTGCCAAACATGTAGTTTGAGCGAGAATCAACACAAAGTGTTAGGCATTGCTGTTATCTAACATAATCGTGATGAGGTAACATAACTCCTGCAGGAAGCTCACAACTATTGTTAATTCGCGTTACTTCTTTCCTGTCGATGTCACAGTAACCGCAACTAAAGTGTTTCTAGCTCGCGATGTCCGAATACCGGAACCAGACAGACAAAAACTCACAACTGCGTGCAAGATCGGTCAGGCCAGTTGTCTGCGAATGTACTTGAAACTAAAATGGATAGAACATCTTCCTTAAACGAACTTATTGGCTTCCTGTTTCCCTTAATGAGGGTATCAATTACCATCGTTGCTTGACTAATGTCCGGAAAGCTCACGAGAAAACACTCTTAATCACTGAATATCTTCACCGGAAAAACACGAAAATACCCGATGAACTCATTTTACCGGCGGCACGCTCAACTCTAACACATTATCTCCCTTCCCGCGATTCTAAAATGTAGCAGCCAGTTTCCGGTATGGGCCAATTCATGAGTCTTACCAACCGTCAGATAAATTACCGTTTTCTTATAGAATAGTGGCTGTAATGACCTACGTCCAGACCCCGTTAGAGTACAGACTTCCCAGTGTTGGGGTTGTAAACTTCTCCGAGCCATAAACTGAAAGAAAGCTCTAGAAACATCTCCCTAGGTATTATTTCTTTCAAGGAGACTTCATTACATCGCTTCCCTAGTGAGTCATTGTTGAGGAAGAGATATAAGAAGAAAATGGAGGATGAATAAAGAAGAAGTTGAGATACCGATGAAAATGAAGTATATTCCGTAGAAGAAAAAGAATACGAAGATAAAGATGAAATGAAAATCACAACAATGGAGATGAAAAACAATAAAAAAAGAAAACAACGAAAATAAAGAAGGAAAAGAAAAAGAAGTAGTAATAGTAGTAGTTGTAGTAGTAACATTACTAGTAGCAGTCACAGTCGTAATAGTAGTATTAGTTGCTATTATAGTAGTTGTACTTGTAATAGTAGTAGTAGTAGTAGTAGTAGTAGTAATATTAGAAATACTATTTATAGCAGCAGATATAGTAGTAGTAGTAGTAGCAGTAGTAATGCTATTAGTACTTGTAGTAACAGAAGTAGTAGTAGTAGTAGAGACAGTCGTAGCAGGAATAGTAATAGTAGTAGTTGTAGTGGTAGTAGTAGTGATAGTTGTAGTAGTAGTAGTGGAAAAACACTAGAATATGACACCAAGGTGTACATTTAGTCCATTGGGGATGAAGTGATTAGAAACGCAGCCCAAACAAAGTTCAACACGACCATGTAATTTTGAAGACGTATACTGCTTTGCTTTGAAATGACGTGTTTAGCTTTTCATTTTTGTTTGAACAGAAAGGTCTGGAGCTATCCTACCTTTTTTTATTACTTTCTGTTTTTCTTCGAAAATGAAGGTTCCAATGAAAACTGTGAATCGAAAATGCAACATTGCGACACGTCATCGTACTTCATCCTTTTGACCTATTTATGCTAACTTGTCTCTGGCAAGCTATGTCATGATGCAACATGTTTAAAAATCTGAATCCCCTATCATATGTCACCATTTGAAACAATGTCAAACATAACACTATAACTCATTAAAAGCAATCGAAAATCATATTTACTTATAGCAGAACGCCAAGCGCAAGCATATATCTTATTCTACAGAGGTACTAGCTTGCCTTCATCTGTTCCTCTACCCGAAGAAAACCGATAAGACTCGAGCGCTTCCGGCGATGACGGAGTGCTATTCATTTGGGGGTGCAGATAGCAGGAATATCGTTGAGTATTGCGACGTAAATTGAAACTAAGATAGTGAGGAACATCATCTATCTATCTTCATTCCACTTATGTCGTTAGACGTCGTGGGGAGGTGCGACCTCCTTTGTTCCTTCTTCTTCTTCTTCTTCTTCGTTCGTTCACAATCTCCCACTACCAAACCTTGAAAGGGTTTAAGTAGCAGAATGTAGTCCAGAGAACGGAATGCGTTGTGTCGTAGTTTACAGCTTGGCTGCGATATTTGCACCTTTCGGTCCAACACATCCGACTTTAGCAAGCATTTTTTGAGTACCGGGTTAGCATTCCCTCTTCGATCCCTTCTCCTTAACCAGTCTGCCCTGCTGCAGTCTGTTATCCAGGATCACCGCGTGGAGATGTAGAAGGGTCTTGGCAGCTATGGTTCGCTGGCCCTAACGCTAGCAGTCAACTATGGGTCGCTTACCATTGCAACTGATGCGCTGCTCAGCATCTTGATCCCCTCCTTTGTTTCATATTTTTTGACAGGTGAAATTCCACTGGTAACTTGTCAGACCAATCCCAGCATCTTTTAGCCCCTGGAATATCCGATCGCCTATTTTTGAGACTGGCGGAATCGTAAATTAGAGCAAGGTAGACCCGCAGCCTGTGAGGCGCAATCTAAGCCGCTACGCTAACCACATAACCAAGACATGTTGCTATTACCACACAGTCCCCTTTATTGCGACATATTATCTGTGGGGCGAGAATCCCTAGAATAATTTGAATAGATTTTTAACTTTAATTTTGCCAGAGGAGCGGTTTGATATCACTACTCAAAGATCAGGAGAAATATTTATAGGATGATCCACGTGTCTCCACCGAGATTTGTACCTGCGACATCTAGCACCCGAGGCAAACACCTTACCTCGAGACCACGGAAAACTAATAGTGTTTATTCAATGTTTCTATGCTATGCTTTCATGGCATGTGGAAATTTAACTAAAAATAGCTAAACTAAAATGTCTGAGGACTAGCCTTGTCACACTAGCCCATTGACGGCACCTCACTGCTCCGTACCACCTCATACACACCGAAACAAAGAGCTAGGTGCGGTTTTATTGACTTGCCATATCAACCGGGTGAGGTAGCCTGCTTCCATACCCAAACCCTCGTCTGTCGCCTATCCCGACACGCCTAATATAATTATCTTGACACTTTCCCTCATGGCCTCCTGGCCCCTTTCAGGCAAAACAATAACGCTTATCGACAGAAATTAAATAATGAACATTCCCTGCACACGGGACAAAAACCACATTACTGAACGGTAACAACTCTCTATAGAGTTAATCTAATCTAATCTAATAGAGAAGATATGTCCAACACTTTTGGGATGGGGAAAAAGAGGGCCAATAGTCGTAGTCAGCAGCCAACACTCCGCGCAGGTTTGACTCCACACCGTCGTCCACAGTCGACTCCTCTGAGGGCATGGACCTTGACAATGAATAGTTGTACAACGCGTCACTTTACGCCCTTTACATGTGGCACAAACAAGTAAACTTACTCATTGTGGGCATTTAACAGTAGCAACAACAACAGCAACAATAACAACAACAACAATAGAGTGAGCGTTTTAATTAAAAACAAAGTTTCAGATAATTTATTTTTTTTGGGGGGGGGGGGGGGGTTGGGGGGGGGGGGCGTTTGCCTTATTTGTCCATTGCACTGCGGTTATTATTTTGCGCCTGTCGGCCCAGTGCATCCGACTTTCGCATGCATTTTATGTAAGGGTCTGCTTCCTCCTGCATTTTCTAAAGGTTTGTTTTTCTTTCCCGGGATAGTGGCCGGTGCTGTGATGGGGATCAAACCCAGTACCTTCAGTTTGCGAGCCATTTCCACTAGCCCACGCCGTCCCTTGATGATTAATAATAATATAATAATGTTCGCATTAGGAGTCACAGGCTCGTTGCGTCGATCGACCACTACCGTGTCCCACTGCTGAGTCTGTGTTCATGCGTAGCGGGTCGACCGAAATCCATACAGACTCCCCAGGTGGAGCCGTGTACTCCGCAGCCTTGTGATAAGGGCCGCGAGGAGTATGTTAGACCAATAATTGTGTCAGGCTTTCCGTGTCTGTCCGTGTAAAACTCCCAGTTTTTACGTGTCCCGTCGCCGATGCGTCAGATTGTGTTCACCTTTTGGACAGTGTGACCCTTGCTGTGCTGATAATACAAGGTTGATAGAGGTATCGCGTAACCTCCGGTGAGGGGGGGGGGCAGGAGAAAGTCAGCTTCAGGCGGAGCAGAAAGGTCCTTGAGTAGTGATAATCTGGACTAAATTCTGGTGTGCAGTTAAGCGAAACGCTGAACTCTGTCATAGACTGGTTTCCCACGGCTTAAACCAGGCATGAAATGCATCGAAATGCAGCATAACAAACTGGATACCAGATCGAAAGCACTTCAATTTCACATAATAAAGTCCTTGATACCACCTGGTGAAGGAATTGTGAAATATAATCCGAACAGGAACCACCAAACATCGGAAAACGACACAAACACTGGAGCGAGTCGAGAGCGCAGTCACTAAAGCGCGGCCATCTTACTTTTCATATGATTGCCGAAAGGAAAGATCAGATGGACATGTCAATAAATTGCTAGAAACCAACTAGAAAGGAAATTCAAAAAAGCCATTTGGCAATTGAAAGACAAATAAGTTTTTGACCCGGATAATATGTTGGCATAAATGCTTACGTCGTATATAAATACGTCAACTCCGATTTTGATAGTAGGTTTTGTGAAAACAGAAACAAAATCTGCAAATTTAGAGGAAATATTATAATATAAAACATTCGAAGAAAGGAAATCTGCTGTTCCAGACACATTCAACCCAAATAGATATCCTTGACACTATGGTAAATTTTTATACTTTGGTATAGGAGCTTTATCTTCCTTAGAACTAGTTACTTCTCCTCTAACATCAAAACATAAATAAAACAGTAGGAAACTTATCATTTCACAGAATCACCCTTATAAATTTATTGACATAACTTTAAAGGATCACATCCAATGCAGTATAAGCTCCAGTATCAGATGGCTTTGGCACCTAGCTAAATGTCCCCCTTGGTTCTAAACCCGGTTCTATTCTTGGTCATAAACTAGTTATTTCTATCCCCATCAACATCATCTAAAATATAACTTCCTGAATCTTGGTTCTTGTCTCCTGTAGCGTGTCTGGCCTCTGATAGTCTGGTAGCTTCAATCTCTCAGTATTCGCAGTTTGATAAAGATATCGAATTAGCGCGATGGGAAATGATTCCTAGTGTTCGTTTACAATTTTGTTTCTGTAATAGGATTTTATCACACACTTCTGACATCGACCAGTTTCAGACCCACTGACATTAGACAGAAACTTACTGGAGTCAGACAATCAGTGTCTTTCTATTTCATGATTTTAAATTCACCAACATTTAGAAACCACCCAAGTATTGTTAGACTACCCCGAAGACCATCACTTACATAGTAAACGTAGCGAACTCAGATAAGTGCATCGGGTAGCCCTCCTGTCAAATCTAATTTTAAATCTCTGCAACATCACTTTTTATCTGTCTCCTTAATTTATTTTTTTTTCTCTGCTGTCGTTGAGAGCTAGTCACATGGCCTTAAAGTTTCCCCTACTTGGACACAAAATTTTAGTGGCCTGACCACTATTATGTCAGAGCTCCATTTCTGAATTACCCCCCTCCCTTGAAAATGCTCCCACCATTTTTCCGAGGGCAACTCGCCACTACAGCACTGATGGTTTTGCTAATTCCCCAACCATATTTCTCAATTTGCCTTTCCCCACAACTCTAGCTAAAAGTCTTAGGACCATCCCCAAATCTAACATGCCGCGTTCAGGTGTCCAACATTTAGAAGAACAGTACTAAAATTTGAATTATCCAACGTCGATAATAAAAGTCAATAATTCCAAGTGTTACCTCTCCAACTGACCTGATTTCAGATATTGGAAAGTTACATTATTCGAAATAACCGATCTTCTTCTTCTTTCGTTCACTTAAAAATATTGTCTATATCTGCAATGTTGTCTCTTGTATAAACTTCACTGTCTTTTGTAGTTCACATACAGGTCTATAAAGTTTCTCTTCCAGTGTTGTTTCAATGGACCAGTGAGATTTTCTCTGTATATTATATTCGGGGCAGTTTTGTAGTATGTTGTAGAAATGACCGATGAATCTAACCACTGTCTGAACTCTTAATCAGTCATTATTTCTTCCTCCCCTGTCTTGCTTTCTACGAAGTTACAGTTAGCTTTCAATGGTCCCCGTGGTTCGTGATCTTGATTGGGATCATCTCTGAGGTCCCTATTGAGATCCCTGTTGAGATCCCTGTTGAGATTCCAGTTGAGATTCCTGTTGAGATCCATGTTGAGATCCCTGTTGAGATCCCTGTTGAGATTCCTGTTGAGATCCCTGTTGAGATCCTTCTTGAGATCCCTGTTGAGATCCCTCTTGAGATCACTGTTGCGATCCATGTTGAGATCCCTGCGGAATCACTGACTCTTGGATTCCTGACTGTCACACTACAACAGTGTATTAATTGTAAACCCGTAATGTTGTCCGTACTTGAAAAGATATTAAGCTGGAGCACACTTGAGAGATTACAAAAGGCAACAGACACTCTATGAGAGAGGAGGACGCCGGCTTTAGTAAGATCATGTACAGGACATACAAATACTTTACGAATAATAGTCCAAAACATCATGGTTGTCTTGTAAACTATAAAAAGCAGTTTGTCAGTTCAGATATTGAGACATTCTGGAAACTGGTCCTTCATTATGGCATGCCCAACAAGATTGTAAACCTAATTCGGGGAGCTTACGTAGATATGTAGTTTCATACGCAAGCGACCTTTCTTCCACGTGTAAAATCAAGACAGTGGCGTCTCCTATCGGCATCCCTCTTCCAGCTGACTGATGACTGGAGCAATGAAGAGGCCCACTTTGTGAAATAATGGTTGCCCTAACAGACTGGCTAAGGAGAAGGGATTGAATAACAGGCTACAACAGGACAGACTGGCTAAGGAGAAGGGATCGAATAACAGGCTACAACAGGACAGACTGGCTAAGGAGAAGGGATCGAATAACAGGCTACAACAGGACAGACTGGCTAAGGAGAAGGGATCGAATTACAGGCTACAACAGGACAGACTGGCTAAGGAGAAGGGATCGAATAACAGGCTACAACAGGACAGACTGGCTAAGGAGAAGGGATCGAATAACAGGCTACAACAGGACAGACTGGCTAAGGAGAAGGGATCGAATTACAGGCTACAACAGGACAGACTGGCTAAGGAGAAGGGATCGAAGAGGGAAGGCTACAACAGGACAGAATGGCTAAGGAGAAGGGGTCGCAGAAGGAAGACTAACCCGGTACTACAAATGATATGCTGAAGGTGGATGTACTGAGCCGAAAAGTGCAAATATCGCAGTCAAGCTGTAAAATACGACACAGCACATTCCGTTCTCCGAACTACATCCTGTTACTTGCAAAGCCGTTTCAGGACTAAGAAACGGGAGTTTAAAAGCGAACGAACGAAGAAGAATATTAATAATAGTAATAATAACAATAATAATAACAAGAAGAATAAGAAGGAGAAGAAGAAGAAGAAGAAGAAGAAGAAGAAGAAGAAGAAGAAGAAGAAGAAGAAAAAAAAGAAGAAGAAACACAACAACTACAGTCTAGTCAATTTTGTCATACACTTTCTAGTCTGGAACAAAAATGGAAAGTTCAATTTGGTAAACGAATGGTAGCCCCGAGACTAGTAAATAAACGGAAAATCTCATTTAATTACTGAATTTAATTTATAATTTAGTGAATAAATATAAATTATAATTGAGTAAATAAATGGAAACTGCATTTATTGGGTAAAATGTCACCTTCGTGGTATCATTTTCTACAGCCACAATTATCTATTGGTTATTTAGTTTATTCTGAGCGTTGCTTAGCATTTATGTAGAGCTTTTCACGGCTGGAGAATAGGGTTCAACTCCCACGACGGCTGGGAGTTGACTCAGCTGTAAATGGGTACCTCGCATACTACTTGAAAAGAGTTACGGAACTGTCCCCATTGCCTCATACAAACTGTAGCTTAGTCTAATGAAGTCTCTAACAACTTCATTTCCCGTCAGTAGTGTAACTACTATGTGACAAATCGTATTAATTATAGTGGCGTTAGCGTTGATGCCCATTTTGTAAACTGTATAGAGTATATGGTCTGTATAGTCCACTGACCATCACTACCGTCTCATGCCCAGGACGTACTACATGTTTTCTCTACACTGTTACCAAGATGATTGTCAAAGGTCATCATGATTTGAGTGAAGGTCAGACCTTTAACATCCATCTTGCCTTATTTGCATTATACACGAGCTCACACACACCAAAGTCACACACACAGTAACACATTTAAATACATACAATAAACACACATAGCCGCACAGAGGAATACATACACATAGACACACAAAGACAGAAACAGACACTCACACATACACACAGACACACACATACACAAACATACATTCCCACATACACAGACACAATCAGACATTCACAAATACACAAACATACAGGCACACACAGACACAAACAGACATTCACACATACACATACACACAGATACCCATACAGAGAAGACACACATACACACACAGACATCCATACAGAGACACACACAGACACACACTGACACTACAAAGAACATACTGTGACACACAGACACCGATACAGAGACACAGATACACACATACACTGTTACAGAGACACAGATGCACAAAGACACTGAACCAGACACCTATACAGAGACACAGTTACACACATGCACATATACAGAGACACAAATACACACAGACACTTATACAGAGACACAGATACACACTTGCACATATGCAGAGACACAGATACACACATGCACCTTTACAGAGACACAGATACACAGAGACACCTATACAGAAACAGATACACACAGACACCTATACAGATACACAGATACACACATACACCTATACAGAGACACAGAAACACACAGACACCTATACAGAGACAAAGATACACACAGACACCTATACAGAGACACAGATACACACAGACACCTTTACAGAGACACAGATACACACATACACCTATACAGAGACACATATACACACAGACACCTATACAGAGACACAAATACACACATACACCAATACAGAGACACAGATACACACAGACACCTATACAGAGACACAAAAACACACAGACACTGAAACAGACACCTATTTATAGACGCAGATACACACATTCACTGATACAGACACCTATACAGAGACACATACACACACAGATACAGACACCTATGTAGACACACATACACACATACACTGATACAAAGAAACAGACACACACAGACACCTATTCGGAGACACATACATTTACATACACACACATACACACAAACACACACAGACACTGAAACGGAGACACAGACACACACACACAGCCATCTATACAGAGACACATACACATATACACCGATGCAGAAAAAAGACATAGACACACACAGACACCTATACAGAGACACATACACAGAGACCCATACAGCAACACAGGCGCGCACACACACACAGACCCCCATATAGAGATACATGCACACACATACACCGATACAGAGATACCTCATCAGACACAAACACACACATACACCCATACAGAAACACACACACACAGTCACGCATACATATACTCATACACAGGCACACACAACACAGACATACACACTTTAGGTCTTACACACAGACACACACCCATTCATACACAGACAACCACACAGACACATGTACAGACATATACACATAGGGACACACACACAGGCACACAAACATACATACACAGCCATACACACGCAGACACACTCAGTCTCACACACAAGCACGAATACACCTTCTCTCGCTCTACTTCCCTGTTCGTTCCCCAAACACAGAACCATTTTAGCTTTTATAGATCATTCAAGAACCATCTGTATTTCCGGTATTTCTTAGATTGTTTCTATCTTTCTTCTTGTCAGTGACTTATACCTTTCTGTGGTACGATCAATTCAGTTATTTCTTGTCAGTGATTTATACCTTTCGTGGTACGATCAATTTAGATATTTCTTATCAGTGACTTATACCTTTCTGTGGTACGATCAATTCAGTTATTTCTTGTCAGTGACTTATACCTTTCTGTGGTACGATCAATTCAGTTATTTCTTGTCAGTGATTTATACCTTTCTGTGGTACGATCAATTTAGATATTTCTTATCAGTGACTTATACCTTTCTGTGGTACAATCAATTCAGTTATTTCTTGTCAGTGATTTATACCTTTCTGTGGTACGATCAATTTAGATATTTCTTATCAGTGACTTATACCTTTCTGTGGAACGATCAATTCAGTTATTTCTTGTCAGTGACATACCTTTCTGTGGTACGATCAATTCAGTTAAAATGCATCTAATCGTTCAGTTTTACATTCGTCTTTTTACATTCTTCGTGCTTGTCTTCATCTTTTTTTTTTCATCTTCCTCTTATTAATCTTCTTCGTCGTCTTTAACTTCTACATAATATTTCTTTCCAGCGTTTATCTACGATGGAAAGACAAAATTAATTACCAACAACGCCAAGGGCTTCAACAGCAGGATAAAAGCTAACGGTCAGGAACTCAAGTGGTTGACCGTTTTAAATATCTAGGGTCGATTGTCAGTGAAGAAGGATCAAAATGTGAGGTGTTGGCCAGAATAGCACAGACAATAGCGGCGCTCGCACTGCTTAACAAAATCTGGCAAGATAAACGGTTAGCACTATGACTGAAAATCAGATTAATGCGTACACTGGTCCTGTCAATATTCCTTTATGCTTGTGAGACATGGACAATTACAGCTGACCTTCAACGAAGAATACAAGCCTTGGAGATGAGATGTTTCCGAAGACTTTTAAACGTTACGTACAAAGATCGAGTTACAAATGAGGAAATACGAGATATAATTACAACAGCAATAAGGCCTCTTCAAGACCTCTTGGCAATTGTCAAAAGAAGGAAACTCGCTTGGCACGGTCATATATCGAGATCAAATGGTCTTGCAAATACAATCCTCCACGGAAAGGTGCAAAGCAGACGACGAAGAGGCAGTCCCAAAAAGAATGGACCAATCTCCGACCAGAAGAGTCACAGGCAGCGGCCGCTAACAGAGAAGGGTGGCGTGGTGTTGCGACGATGTCTTCATGTGTGCCCCAACGACCTCATCGGTTACGGGATGACCTGACCTGACCTGAATCTTTCTTGTTTTCATTCAACAGGAAAAATTCTTTGAAGTCTTTGAATAACGCTTATGTATATATACTCTATTTATCGTCTCTTATCAGTAGTTTCGTTGCTTGTCACAAGATGCTTATCGTAATATTAAAAAATGTGGCTTTCTCATTCAATATTTTTTATTGCATTCCATCGCAGATTGGCTACCTTCATAACATACACACCATTTAATTAAGTTGTCTGAGAAAGTCTTAATGTTATTCTATTCAATAACACATATGTAGCCCAAACAGACGGACGGAAATACAGACAGACACAATGACGGACGGACGGAAGCGCACACGCGTAGAAAGCAGTTTTGCCGCCTAGCGTGCCGAAAATGCAAATGTTCATGAATAATAAATATTGTTCATCGTACTCAGAGAAAGTCTTTTCTCGTGTACAATTTCACGACAGGTTATGCGTCGATTTTCCAGGATAAGGCATTTCACAATCTGGATATTCAGAGGAATGACTGATATTTTGAGAGCCACTACGGCCGGGATCATCACTTACGGATGATCGACTTTCTCTGAAACGTTTAAACCATCCAAATGGCTAACTCCGGCTTAGTGTCTGATCACCGTCTTGTGATTGCAGTCTTCTCCATAATTTCACCTTCACAAGACAGTGTCAGGGACATGGGCCTGCAAACGGATGTGGAGTATTCGTCTTAGGCTGGTTGTGTGAAAGTGGTTCAGTTTTGTTACGTTCACTATCGAATGCGTACATGCAGGGTTCGGATGATAATAGCCCGGAAGACCTTGAGCTTTGTCTTGGCGGTAATGACCCGGCGCTCCCATAGTAAAGTAAAGTAAAGTATCCCATAGCATTACTGCCGTAGGGGTGTGAGGTGTTAGCAATCTCACATTTCAAAGGCTCGGCTATATGAGGGCGGTAGCCATCTCCTCTCCCTCGCCTCTTTTACTTCCTGGACTGAACCGGTACCCATTTAAGGCTGGGTCGACCAGGGAGCCATTGCGGTCTGAAAAAAACATTACTGCCTCAACTGGGGAATGAACCCAGGACCACAGTGTCGCGCGCAATCTACCGAAGGATGCACTGGCTTTCTTTATTCATTTATAATGTGTGAGAAAAGTCATCGGTGTTACCAGAAGAGACAGAATGCGGAATGGCGACATTCGAAGTATGGTTGGCACTACGTCTTGTGCCGAATACATTTCCAGGCAGAAAATAAGTTGGTTTGGTCATCTCATGAGAATGCACCCTCATCATCTTCACTTTTGGCTTACAATGCTGGTAGATCTGGCTACAGGGCAAGAGGGCGGCCGCGAGGTAGGTGGATAGATGACATTAGAGTGCTTGTGCAACGACAAGGCCTCACATTCACCGACCCAACGCACTTGGCGCAGGATAGACGACTAAGCTCCCCACGACGCTAAACGGCACAAGTGGAAAGAAAACTAACTAACTAATGGAAGTAAAAATCATAGTAACATGCGACATGAACTTGTATTTGCTGACGACTGTGCCGTGAGTGGCAACTCAGAGTGGGAAATGCAGTACATGGACCGGTTCTCTGCTACAGCGGACAATATCTGACTGGTCATCAATGTTAAATTTACTGAAGCTATGCACAAACCGAGTCCCGGTACAAGATACACAACCACAAATTACAGGAGATGGACAGATCCTAAAAGATGTGTGCAAGTTCACATAACTGGTGAGTAGACTGTCACGAACCGTCAATTTACAAACATATGTACGTGTATAACATATATATTTAATTTTTTGATAGATTATGATGAGAAAGAAAAATTAGATATATTAAGAAGAAGAATTTAGAAATAAGACAATAATAAAAGTAGAAATATGTGGATCAGTAAAAAGAAAATAAGAGGGGGGAATGGGGGGGGGGGGGGGGGGCCCGAGGATGCAGAAGAGGAAGAAGAGTTGAAGAAGTAAGAAGTAGAAGAATAAAGAAGAAGAGGAAAAGAAGAAACTTAAAGAAATGAGAAAGATGTCGGAGAAGAGAATAAGCAGAAAAAATAGAAGAGAAAGAAACAAAGGAATAAAAAACAGAAGAAGAAATAAAACAACAACATACATAAGAAGAAAAGAAGAAGATATAGAATAATAAGAGGGGAAAAAAGAGAAGAAAAGGAGGAAGAATGAAATGAATGAGAAGAAGAAGTAAAAGAAAAAGAAGAAGATGAAGAAGAAGAAGAAGAAGAAGAAGAAGAAGAAGAAGAAGAAGAAGAAGAAGAAGAAAGAGAAGAAGAAGACAAAGAGGAAGAAGAAGATGAAGGTGAAAAAGAAGAAGAAGGAAAAGAAGAAGAAGGAAAAGAAGAAGAAGAGATCGTAGTTCACATAATGATCCCAGAATGAAAGCAGCTCTGATCTTCAACCACAAAAGTGGTGACAACCCAGAAACAATATTAATGGCCTTGAAACGATGATCGAAAACAAAAAGACCATACATATTGACATTATCTTGATCACATGAAGTTCTTCAAACGAAAATGAAAACACTTTCACCACACAGCATCTAAAACCTGTTTCAGATATGTCTTCAAAGCACGCCCTGTCTTGTGACAGACCCGACGAAACTGTATCAGGCGCATTGATAACGAATAACAGTTCTAGCCCAGATCGATCGTGTCGATAGTGTACTTTCAGCGTATTAAAGGAAACACGCGAACTGTCCGGACGATGACCCTTCAACCCATACTAGATGTATTCTAATTGCGCACTTTTTTGTAGTTGTGCTAGAGCTAAGTAGAAATTAGATCGAAGCTGCGAGAGAACAGTACGTCGGGAATTGATAGCCACATTGAATTAATTAGAACGCACTAAATTTCAGTTTCTTTGGTGCGTCTAAATTATAACATCCCTTAGTTGATCCGTGAGCACATCACTGAGGAGTGAAAAATACTCACTGCTCCTTTATACATGCCATCAAGGGAGTCTACTGATTTGTGTGCTTGTTGGTAACCGCCTCATTTTGTCAAACAAATTGTTATAGAAACCATCACTGGAAATGCATGCAAAATTGTTTGACGTGGTTTTCTAAAAGAATGCATACGTAGTAGTGGCCTTATTCTCTGAATTAATTAGAAACGAGAAGACGAAGTCATTTTATAAGACAAAATAAGCATTTTTGATGATAGGCCAGTAAGGACTAACAATATTCAGTTAAACGACCCAAAAAATTATAAAAGTGCATGTAGAAAAGACAAACATCTTGGACATAGAATACAAACTTATACAAGCCGTCGAATCAATTATAAATTTTCTTAGCAATATAGCCAAACAAGAGAAATATTTGCATGTCGAAATAGGAAATACAAAGTCAAGTGTAGTGTTCTTCTCGTTATTCATATTTAATATTATCAAAGTGAGAAGTAATTAAATCCAAAAACGAAAGCACAAATCTTCAACTACAACATAAAATTAATGATAATGTATGGTTCTGAACATGGAAACCAATCAGCAAGATGCATACTTATATAAAGATGGGAATTAACAGAAAGCGCAGGATGAGATAATTAGTGTGAAAATGTTTGACAGAACCACATGATTGAAACAAGAGGTGAAGATACGAGAGAGTTGGATAGGACACACGTTAAGTATACAATCTTATTGCATTACAAGACAGTCCTTGTTCTAGAACTGCCAAGGTAAGAGGAAAAATGTAAGACCAAAACGTACATTGAGAAGAGACCTTGCGACACAGGTAACAGCTTTAAGGAAGACATGTAAACAGTTGAAGCGTATAGTATAGAACAGGAATACGTGGTGTGAATTTATTTATGATCTCGGCTCCGCATGGACCTGATCGGTTTGATTGATTGGTTTATTGATTTATGTATTGGCAGATCGATTGACTGGTTGATTTATTGACTGCTTTGTTGGGTTGTTGATCAGTTTATTGATTAACTCATTGATCTATTGATCCAGTATCCCCTCTATTGCTTTGTTGATTGATCGATAAATAGATTGGTTGATTGATTGATTGAGTGGAGATTAAGTTATAGTACTTCAGAAACAAAGAATGATAGGAACAAACAAATTGTATTTTTCTTATTTATCATCTTCTTAAACGAACTGTTCCTTCTTTTCTTATTATTATCATAAATAGGTCGTGTCTCTGACGAAGTCCTTTCGGTCGTAACATGAGTTTCGTTTCGTTTTTACCCTGCTGTGGTTACTGAGCCATTACCCTTACATCTGTATGTCGACGTTTGTCCCTATGTGAATAAAGTCTACGAAATATTCGTACTTCAGTCGGATTCACTGGACCATTGAGGCACATACTATAACGTACTCCCACTGAGGAAATCAGGGCGACAGAAAATAACAACACTGCGAGGAAGACATTTGGTCACCCCATCTAAATATAAAAAAACTGAACGTTCCAGCAATGAAGTTTCAAACACTCCATCCACGACGACAATATCTCCAGTTGGATTAATTTAATTTGTATATTTTATAAGGCGCAAAACATTGTATTTGGTCTAACACTTGTGTATGGGGTGATGAGACTAACGTCTGGTCAGGCAAAACCACACCGATCAGACAATGTTAGGCAAGGTTAGAAGAAATATGCTGGCTAAGACCCTCACCTCCTCCTCGTTGGGCGTCCTTGAAACGGGCTGTTGTCGAGGACAAAGGCTGGCTGACTAGGTGAGGTTCGTTTTAGTGAGCGACACGCAGATGAGGCCAAGCATAGCAGAACCGCTTGGAGGATCCAGGTCCACCTTCACCAGCACGTCTCGGGATGCGAGGAAAGTTACTGCAACCTGCCACTTAACGCCCTTTTCAGGGCGGACATGAGAGTAACCGTCTCATTGTTGGCAACAACCCTTGTGTATCTTAATTTTGTTTCAGATATGTCCTCTGGTCATTCATTAATTTGATCAATCCCAGAGAAAATACAGTTCAAATTCGGTTGTGCGAATGGCTTGCATAGTGGTAGACCGGCAGAGCCCTCGCTTTTATGGGGTCCAACTCCCGCTACATCTACGCTTCAGTTGATCCAGCTGTAAATAGAGCCTGGTTTACTGTTCAGAAAGTACAGACATCGACGAATGGTACTGATGTCTGTAGCTCATTAACATGCCGGGGACTCGTTCAGTAGTGTCTCTATCAATTCATCGCGATAGACAGCAGTGGCACCTATGGAGCTAGCATAAAATATTCGTTTTACGTACAAAGACTGTCATCGAGGTCAAGTGAAACATATTGATCATTATATTATTTCTGGGGATCAAGATGCTGAGCAGCGCATTAGCTGTAGTGGTCAGCGACTCATAGCTGACTGCTACAGTCAGGGCCAGCGAACCGAAGCTGCCAAGACCATTCTACACCTCCGCGTGGTGATCCTGGATAACAAGCTGCAGCAGGGCAGACTGGCTAAGGAGAAGGGATCAAAGAGGGAATGCTAACCCGGTACTAAAAAAATGCTTGCCGAAGTTGGATGTGTTGGACCGAAAGGTGCAAATATCACAGTCAAGCTGTAAACTACGACACAACGCATTCCGTTCTCTGGACTATATTCTGCTACTTAAGCCCTTTCAGTGTTTGGTAGTGGGAGATTGAGAATGAATGAAGCCAAGCCAAGCCATATTATTTCTCATCATGAGTGGGTGGAACAACTCCGCAGTCAACTCGCTATGCTGATCTTTCTCTCAGCACAGAATCACCTCGACATTAAAGGGTCATGTGAAACACATTGGTCAATATACTACTTTACAACAAGGTCCTGTGAAACATACTGATAAGTACATTACTTTACGATAGGGTAATGTGAAACATACTGGTGAGTACACTACTTTACGGTAAGGTCATGTGAGATATACAATTAAGTACACTACTTTACGTTTGGGTCAAGGGAAACATACTGGTAAGTATACTACTTTACGTCAGGGTCATGTGAAACATACTGACTTAATATCACATCAGTGTCAAGTGGAACATATTGACGAAGAACCAGACGTCACGTCTTCGCCATGCAGCTGGAAAAAGACCGAGTTACAGCAGCCTGGCCAGCGAGGTGAAAATCAGCACTGTGATCAACGCATTAGTAAGTTTCTCTAGAAGCGTTGAATTGTTCAACAGCGAGATGAAGTCCATCTTTGTCGAAAAGCCCTGGTGTGTTAGAAGATCCACAGCATACCGGCTACTAGAGACAATTCGTTATGAGCAACTTGCGTTTTGTTTTTGACCACGCCGTTGTCAAACTATGACCAAGAATTGTAGAAGTAATAATGCTCTGCCCATCGCAAGTGATAACGGCGATTGTTTCGGTATACGTAATTAGATGTGACTGCCTTTGGCTATACAATCCGATCGGTGCTAACAAATTGTTTCGCTCGAGGAGAACCCCTGGATGGTGCCGGTTATAAGCTCGCTCTGGGTTTTGTCATTTCAGGCAGCTCACTGTGTTGTAGCTTATTTTTTGCCACAGCTATAATGTTTTGCACTGCGTTGAGAGCACCGTGTATGAAGGCAGTGCGCCTGCTGACCTGTCTTGAGCAAGCAGTTCCCAGTAGACGACATGAATGAGGACAAGTTCAGATATACTTTAGGATAGTTTCGGTAGTGTCTTCTGTTCCCTCGACGTGCGCTTGCCTGTGGTACGCTCATTGTACCACAGTGGTTATGAAAATATTGGACAGAAGGGCTCATCTCAGGGAAAGGAAAAATACCAAATGTTGAGGTATTGAAACAGTTTAGGTTTACCTCGGCACATAGATAACTATACATAACGCCAGATGTAATTACAAAGACAAAAATGCAGAATAGTCTAAGTAAATTCGGTTTTCGAGACCATGAAGGGAATTTTACACAACAAAAATTGGTATCCGGAACTGAGAAAGAGAGTCCTTGGATGCTACGTGGAACCAGTACTGTCATATGTCAGCGAATCATTGATAATCAGCAAGTAAGCACATGGATCTTTGGCAGCAGCAGAGATGTGGTTTACAGAATAATGCTGCAGATCCCGTAGACTGCAAAGAAGACAAGTGATACAGAACTCGAAGAAGCACAAGCACAAAGACGACAAGTGATACAGAACTCGAAGAAGCACAAGCACAAAGACGACAAGTGATACAGAACTCGAAGAAGCACAAGCACAAAGACGACAAGTGATACAGATCTCGAAGAAGCACAAGCACAAAGAAGACAAGTGATACAAAACTCGAAAAAGCACAAAGACGACAAGTGATACAGAACTCGAAGAAGCACAAGCACAAAGACGACAAGTGATACAGAACTCAAAGAAGCACAAGCACAAAGACGACAAGTGATACAGAACTCGAAGAAGCACAAGCACAAAGAAGACAAGTGATACAGAACTCTAAGAAGCACAAGCACAAAGAACACAAGTGATACAGAACTCTAAGAAGCACAAGCACAAAGACGACAAGTGATACAGAACTCGAAAAAGCAAAAGCACAAAGACGACAAGTGATACAGAACTCGAAAAAGCACAAGCACAAAGACGACAAGTGATACAGAACTCGAACAAGCACAAGCACAAAGAAGACAAGTGATACAGAACTCGAAGAAGCACAAGCACAAAGAAGACAAGTGATACAGAACTCTAAGAAGCAAAAGCACAAAGACGACAAGTGAAACAGAACTCGAAGAAGCACAGGCACAAAGACGACAAGTGATACAGAACTCTAAAAAGCACAAGCACAAAGACGACAAGTGATACAGAACTCGAAGAAGCACAAGCACAAAGACGACAAGTGATACAGAACTAAAAGAAGCACAAGCACAAAGACGACAAGTGATACAGAACTCGAAAAAGCAAAAGCACAAAGACGACAAGTGATACAGAACTCGAAGAAGCACAAGCACAAAGACGACAAGTGATACAGAACTCGAAGAAGCACAAGCACAAAGACGACAAGTGATACAGAACTCGAAAAAGCACAAAGACGACAAGTGATACAGAACTCGAGGAAGCACAAGCACAAAGACGACAAGTGATACAGAACTCGAAGATGCACAAGCACAAAGACGACAAGTGATACAGATCTCAAAGAAACACAAGCACAAAGACGACAAGTGATACAGAACTCGAAGAAGCACAAGCACAAAGACGGCAAGTGATACAGAACTCGAAGAAGCACAAGCACAAAGACGACAAGTGATACAGAACTCGAACAAGCACAAGCACAAAGACGGCAAGGGATACAGAACTCGAATAAGCACAAGCACAAAGAAGACAAGTGATACAGAACTCGAAAAAGCACAAGCACAAAGACGACAAATGATACAGAAATCGAAAAAGCACAAGCACAAAGACGACAAGTGATACAGAACTCGAATAAGCACAAGCACAAAGACGACAAGTGATACAGAACTCGAAGAAGCACAAGCACAAAGACGGCAAGTGATACAGAACTCGAACAAGCACAAGCACAAAGACGACAAGTGATACAGAACTCGAAGAAGCACAAGCACAAAGAAGACAAGTGATACAGAACTCGAAGAAGCACAAGCACAAAGACGACAAGTGATACAGAACTCGAAGAAGCACAAGCACAAAGACGACAAGTGATACAGAACTCGAAGAAGCACAAGCACAAAGACAACAAGTGATACAGAACTCGAAAAAGCACAAAGACGACAAGTGATACAGAACTCGAAGAAGCACAAGCACAAAGACGACAAGTGATACAGAACTCGAAGAAGCACAAGCACAAAGACGACAAGTGATACAGAACTCGAAAAAGCACAAGCACAAAGACGACAAGTGATACAGAACTCGAACAAGCACAAGCACAAAGAAGACAAGTGATACAGAACTCGAAGAAGCACAAGCACAAAGAAGACAAGTGATACAGAACTCTAAGAAGCAAAAGCACAAAGACGACAAGTGAAACAGAACTCGAAGAAGCACAGGCACAAAGACGACAAGTGATACAGAACTCTAAAAAGCACAAGCACAAAGACGACAAGTGATACAGAACTCGAAGAAGCACAAGCACAAAGACGACAAGTGATACAGAACTCAAAGAAGCACAAGCACAAAGACGACAAGTGATACAGAACTCGAAAAAGCAAAAGCACAAAGACGACAAGTGATACAGAACTCGAAGAAGCACAAGCACAAAGACGACAAGTGATACAGAACTCGAAGAAGCACAAGCACAAATACGACAAGTGATACAGAACTCGAAAAAGCACAAAGACGACAAGTGATACAGAACTCGAAGAAGCACAAGCACAAAGACGACAAGTGATACAGAACTCGAAGAGGCACAAGCACAAAGACGACAAGTGATACAGATCTCAAAGAAACACAAGCACAAAGACGACAAGTGATACAGAACTCGAAGAAGCACAAGCACAAAGACGGCAAGTGATACAGAACTCGAAGAAGCACAAGCACAAAGACGACAAGTGATACAGAACTCGAACAAGCACAAGCACAAAGACGGCAAGGGATACAGAACTCGAATAAGCACAAGCACAAAGACGACAAATGATACAGAAATCGAAAAAGCACAAGCACAAAGACGACAAGTGATACAGAACTCGAATAAGCACAAGCACAAAGACGACAAGTGATACAGAACTCGAAGAAGCACAAGCACAAAGACGGCAAGTGATACAGAACTCGAACAAGCACAAGCACAAAGACGACAAGTGATACAGAACTCGAAGAAGCACAAGCACAAAGACGACAAGTGATACAGAACTCGAAGAAGCACAAGCACAAAGACGACAAGTGATACAGAACTCGAAGAAGCACAAGCACAAAGACGACAAGTGATACAGAACTCGAAGAAGCACAAGCACAAAGACGACAAGTGATACAGAACTCGAAGAAGCACAAGCACAAAGACGACAAGTGATACAGAACTCGAAGAAGCACAAGCACAAAGACGACAAGTGATACAGAACTCGAAGAAGCACAAGCACAAAGACGACAAGTGATACAGAACTCAAAGAAGCACAAGCACAAAGACGACAAGTGATACAGAACTCGAAGAAGCACAAGCACAAAGAAGACAAGTGATACAGAACTCTAAGAAGCACAAGCACAAAGAACACAAGTGATACAGAACTCGAAGAAGCACAAGCACAAAGACGACAAGTGATACAGAAATCGAAAAAGCACAAGCACAAAGACGACAAGTGATACAGAACTCGAAAAAGCACAAGCACAAAGACGACAAGTGATACAGAACTCGAACAAGCACAAGCACAAAGAAGACAATTGATACAGAACTCGAAGAAGCACAAGCACAAAGAAGATAAGTGATACAGAACTCGAAGAAGCAAAAGCACAAAGACGACAAGTGATACAGAACTCGAAAAAGCACAGGTACAAAGACGACAAGTGATACAGAACTCGAAAAAGCACAAGCACAAAGACGACAAGTGATACAGAACTCGAAAAAGCACAAGCACAAAGACGACAAGTGATACAGAACTCAAAGAAGCACAAGCACAAAGACGACAAGTGATACAGAACTCGAAAAAGCAAACGCACAAAGACGACAAGTGATACAGAACTCGAAGAAGCACAAGCACAAAGACGACAAGTGATACAGAAGTCGAAAAAGCACAAGCACAAAGACGACAAGTGATACAGAACTCGAACAAGCACAAGCACAAAGAAGACAAGTGATACAGAACTCGAAGAAGCACAAGCACAAAGAAGACAAGTGATACAGAACTCTAAGAAGCAAAAGCACAAAGACGACAAGTGAAACAGAACTCGAAGAAGCACAGGCACAAAGACGACAAGTGATACAGAACTCTAAAAAGCACAAGCACAAAGACGACAAGTGATACAGAACTCGAAGAAGCACAAGCACAAAGACGACAAGTGATACAGAACTCAAAGAAGCACAAGCACAAAGACGACAAGTGATACAGAACTCGAAAAAGCAAAAGCACAAAGACGACAAGTGATACAGAACTCGAAGAAGCACAAGCACAAAGACGACAAGTGATACAGAACTCGAAAAAGCACAAAGACGACAAGTGATACAGAACTCGAAGAGGCACAAGCACAAAGACGACAAGTGATACAGATCTCAAAGAAACACAAGCACAAAGACGACAAGTGATACAGAACTCGAAGAAGCACAAGCACAAAGACGGCAAGTGATACAGAACTCGAAGAAGCACAAGCACAAAGACGACAAGTGATACAGAACTCGAAAAAGCACAAGCACAAAGACGGCAAGGAATACAGACCTCGAATAAGCACAAGCACAAAGAAGACAAGTGATACAGAACTCGAAAAAGCACAAGCACAAAGACGACAAATGATACAGACATCGAAAAAGCACAAGCACAAAGACGACAAGTGATACAGAACTCGAATAAGCACAAGCACAAAGACGACAAGTGATACAGAACTCGAAGAAGCACAAGCACAAAGACGGCAAGTGATACAGAACTCGAACAAGCACAAGCACAAAGACGACAAGTGATACAGAACTCGAAGAAGCACAAGCACAAAGACGACAAGTGATACAGAACTCGAAGAAGCACAAGCACAAAGACGACAAGTGATACAGAACTCGAAGAAGCACAAGCACAAAGACGACAAGTGATACAGAACTCGAAGAAGCACAAGCACAAAGACGACAAGTGATACAGAACTCGAAGAAGCACAAGCACAAAGACGACAAGTGATACAGAACTCGAAGAAGCACAAGCACAAAGACGACAAGTGATACAGAACTCGAAGAAGCACAAGCACAAAGACGACAAGTGATACAGAACTCAAAGAAGCACAAGCACAAAGACGACAAGTGATACAGAACTCGAAAAAGCAAACGCACAAAGACGACAAGTGATACAGAACTCGAAGAAGCACAAGCACAAAGACGACAAGTGATACAGAAGTCGAAAAAGCACAAGCACAAAGACGACAAGTGATACAGAACTCGAACAAGCACAAGCACAAAGAAGACAAGTGATACAGAACTCGAAGAAGCACAAGCACAAAGAAGACAAGTGATACAGAACTCTAAGAAGCAAAAGCACAAAGACGACAAGTGAAACAGAACTCGAAGAAGCACAGGCACAAAGACGACAAGTGATACAGAACTCTAAAAAGCACAAGCACAAAGACGACAAGTGATACAGAACTCGAACAAGCACAAGCACAAAGAAGACAATTGATACAGAACTCGAAGAAGCACAAGCACAAAGAAGATAAGTGATACAGAACTCGAAGAAGCAAAAGCACAAAGACGACAAGTGATACAGAACTCGAAAAAGCACAAGCACAAAGACGACAAGTGATACAGAACTCGAACAAGCACAAGCACAAAGAAGACAATTGATACAGAACTCGAAGAAGCACAAGCACAAAGAAGATAAGTGATACAGAACTCGAAGAAGCAAAAGCACAAAGACGACAAGTGATACAGAACTCGAAAAAGCACAGGTACAAAGACGACAAGTGATACAGAACTCGAAAAAGCACAAGCACAAAGACGACAAGTGATACAGAACTCAAAGAAGCACAAGCACAAAGACGACAAGTGATACAGAACTCGAAAAAGCAAACGCACAAAGACGACAAGTGATACAGAACTCGAAGAAGCACAAGCACAAAGACGACAAGTGATACAGAAGTCGAAAAAGCACAAGCACAAAGACGACAAGTGATACAGAACTCGAACAAGCACAAGCACAAAGAAGACAAGTGATACAGAACTCGAAGAAGCACAAGCACAAAGAAGACAAGTGATACAGAACTCTAAGAAGCAAAAGCACAAAGACGACAAGTGAAACAGAACTCGAAGAAGCACAGGCACAAAGACGACAAGTGATACAGAACTCGAAGAAGCACAGGCACAAAGACGACAAGTGATACAGAACTCTAAAAAGCACAAGCACAAAGACGACAAGTGATACAGAACTCGAAGAAGCACAAGCACAAAGACGACAAGTGATACAGAACTCAAAGAAGCACAACACAAAGACGACAAGTGATACAGAACTCGAAAAAGCAAAAGCACAAAGACGACAAGTGATACAGAACTCGAAAAAGCACAAAGACGACAAGTGATACAGAACTCGAAGAGGCACAAGCACAAAGACGACAAGTGATACAGATCTCAAAGAAACACAAGCACAAAGACGACAAGTGATACAGAACTCGAAGAAGCACAAGCACAAAGACGGCAAGTGATACAGAACTCGAAGAAGCACAAGCACAAAGACGACAAGTGATACAGAACTCGAAAAAGCACAAGCACAAAGACGGCAAGGAATACAGACCTCGAATAAGCACAAGCACAAAGAAGACAAGTGATACAGAACTCGAAAAAGCACAAGCACAAAGACGACAAATGATACAGAAATCGAAAAAGCACAAGCACAAAGACGACAAGTGATACAGAACTCGAATAAGCACAAGCACAAAGACGACAAGTGATACAGAACTCGAAGAAGCACAAGCACAAAGACGGCAAGTGATACAGAACTCGAACAAGCACAAGCACAAAGACGACAAGTGATACAGAACTCGAAGAAGCACAAGCACAAAGACGACAAGTGATACAGAACTCGAAGAAGCACAAGCACAAAGACGACAAGTGATACAGAACTCGAAGAAGCACAAGCACAAAGACGACAAGTGATACAGAACTCGAAGAAGCACAAGCACAAAGACGACAAGTGATACAGAACTCGAAGAAGCACAAGCACAAAGACGACAAGTGATACAGAACTCGAAGAAGCACAAGCACAAAGACGACAAGTGATACAGAACTCGAAGAAGCACAAGCACAAAGACGACAAGTGATACAGAACTCAAAGAAGCACAAGCACAAAGACGACAAGTGATACAGAACTCGAAAAAGCAAACGCACAAAGACGACAAGTGATACAGAACTCGAAGAAGCACAAGCACAAAGACGACAAGTGATACAGAAGTCGAAAAAGCACAAGCACAAAGACGACAAGTGATACAGAACTCGAACAAGCACAAGCACAAAGAAGACAAGTGATACAGAACTCGAAGAAGCACAAGCACAAAGAAGACAAGTGATACAGAACTCTAAGAAGCAAAAGCACAAAGACGACAAGTGAAACAGAACTCGAAGAAGCACAGGCACAAAGACGACAAGTGATACAGAACTCTAAAAAGCACAAGCACAAAGACGACAAGTGATACAGAACTCGAAGAAGCACAAGCACAAAGACGACAAGTGATACAGAACTCAAAGAAGCACAACACAAAGACGACAAGTGATACAGAACTCGAAAAAGCAAAAGCACAAAGACGACAAGTGATACAGAACTCGAAGAAGCACAAGCACAAAGACGACAAGTGATACAGAACTCAAAGAAGCACAACCACAAAGACGACAAGTGATACAGAACTCGAAAAAGCACAAAGACGACAAGTGATACAGAACTCGAAGAAGCACAAGCACAAAGACGACAAGTGATACAGAACTCGAAGAGGCACAAGCACAAAGACGACAAGTGATACAGATCTCAAAGAAACACAAGCACAAAGACGACAAGTGATACAGAACTCGAAGAAGCACAAGCACAAAGACGGCAAGTGATACAGAACTCGAAGAAGCACAAGCACAAAGACGACAAGTGATACAGAACTCGAACAAGCACAAGCACAAAGACGGCAAGGGATACAGACCTCGAATAAGCACAAGCACAAAGAAGACAAGTGATACAGAACTCGAAAAAGCACAAGCACAAAGACGACAAATGATACAGAAATCGAAAAAGCACAAGCACAAAGACGACAAGTGATACAGAACTCGAATAAGCACAAGCACAAAGACGACAAGTGATTCAGAACTCGAAGAAGCACAAGCACAAAGACGGCAAGTGATACAGAACTCGAACAAGCACAAGCACAAAGACGACAAGTGATACAGAACTCGAAGAAGCACAAGCACAAAGACGACAAGTGATACAGAACTCGAAGAAGCACAAGCACAAAGACGACAAGTGATACAGAACTCGAAGAAGCACAAGCACAAAGACGACAAGTGATACAGAACTCGAAGAAGCACAAGCACAAAGACGACAAGTGATATAGAACTCGAAGAAGCACAAGCACAAAGACGACAAGTGATACAGAACTCGAAGAAGCACAAGCACAAAGACGACAAGTGATACAGAACTCGAAGAAGCACAAGCACAAAGACGACAAGTGATACAGAACTCAAAGAAGCACAAGCACAAAGACGACAACTGATACAGAACTCGAAGAAGCACAAGCACAAAGAAGACAAGTGATACAGAACTCTAAGAAGCACAAGCACAAAGAACACAAGTGATACAGAACTCGAAGAAGCATAAGCACAAAGACGACAAGTGATACAGAAATCGAAAAAGCACAAGCACAAAGACGACAAGTGATACAGAACTCGAAAAAGCACAAGCACAAAGACGACAAGTGATACAGAACTCGAACAAGCACAAGCACAAAGAAGACAATTGATACAGAACTCGAAGAAGCACAAGCACAAAGAAGATAAGTGATACAGAACTCGAAGAAGCAAAAGCACAAAGACGACAAGTGATACAGAACTCGAAGAAGCACAGGTACAAAGACGACAAGTGATACAGAACTCGAAAAAGCACAAGCACAAAGACGACAAGTGATACAGAACTCGAAAAAGCACAAGCACAAAGACGACAAGTGATACAGAACTCAAAGAAGCACAAGCACAAAGACGACAAGTGATACAGAACTCGAAAAAGCAAAAGCACAAATACGACAAGTGATACAGAACTCGAAGAAGCACAAGCACAAAGACGACAAGTGATACAGAACTCGAAAAAGCACAAGCACAAAGACGACAAGTGATACAGAACTCGAAAAAGCAAAAGCACAAAGACGACAAGTGATACAGAACTCGAAGAAGCACAAGCACAAAGACGACAAGTGATACAGAACTCGAAGAAGCACAAGCACAAATACGACAAGTGATACAGAACTCGAAAAAGCACAAAGACGACAAGTGATACAGAACTCGAAGAAGCACAAGCACAAAGACGACAAGTGATACAGAACTCGAAGAGGCACAAGCACAAAGACGACAAGTGATACAGATCTCAAAGAAACACAAGCACAAAGACGACAAGTGATACAGAACTCGAAGAAGCACAAGCACAAAGACGGCAAGTGATACAGAACTCGAAGAAGCACAAGCACAAAGACGACAAGTGATACAGAACTCGAACAAGCACAAGCACAAAGACGGCAAGGGATACAGAACTCGAATAAGCACAAGCACAAAGAAGACAAGTGATACAGAACTCGAAAAAGCACAAGCACAAAGACGACAAATGATACAGAAATCGAAAAAGCACAAGCACAAAGACGACAAGTGATACAGAACTCGAATAAGCACAAGCACAAAGACGACAAGTGATACAGAACTCGAAGAAGCACAAGCACAAAGACGGCAAGTGATACAGAACTCGAACAAGCACAAGCACAAAGACGACAAGTGATACAGAACTCGAAGAAGCACAAGCACAAAGACGACAAGTGATACAGAACTCGAAGAAGCACAAGCACAAAGACGACAAGTGATACAGAACTCGAAGAAGCACAAGCACAAAGACGACAAGTGATACAGAACTCGAAGAAGCACAAGCACAAAGACGACAAGTGATACAGAACTCGAAGAAGCACAAGCACAAAGACGACAAGTGATACAGAACTCGAAGAAGCACAAGCACAAAGACGACAAGTGATACAGAACTCGAAGAAGCACAAGCACAAAGACGACAAGTGATACAGAACTCAAAGAAGCACAAGCACAAAGACGACAAGTGATACAGAACTCGAAAAAGCACAAGCACAAAGAAGACAAGTGATACAGAACTCTAAGAAGCACAAGCACAAAGAACACAAGTGATACAGAACTCCAAGAAGCACAAGCACAAAGACGACAAGTGATACAGAAATCGAAAAAGCACAAGCACAAAGACGACAAGTGATACAGAACTCGAACAAGCACAAGCACAAAGACGACAAGTGATACAGAACTCGAACAAGCACAAGCACAAAGAAGACAATTGATACAGAACTCGAAGAAGCACAAGCACAAAGAAGATAAGTGATAAAGAACTCGAAGAAGCAAAAGCACAAAGACGACAAGTGATACAGAACTCGAAAAAGCACAGGTACAAAGACGACAAGTGATACAGAACTCGAAAAAGCACAAGCACAAAGACGACAAGTGATACAGAACTCGAAAAAGCACAAGCACAAAGACGACAAGTGATACAGAACTCAAAGAAGCACAAGCACAAAGACGACAAGTGATACAGAACTCGAAAAAGCAAACGCACAAAGACGACAAGTGATACAGAACTCGAAGAAGCACAAGCACAAAGACGACAAGTGATACAGAAGTCGAAAAAGCACAAGCACAAAGACGACAAGTGATACAGAACTCGAACAAGCACAAGCACAAAGAAGACAAGTGATACAGAACTCGAAGAAGCACAAGCACAAAGAAGACAAGTGATACAGAACTCTAAGAAGCAAAAGCACAAAGACGAGAAGTGAAACAGAACTCGAAGAAGCACAGGCACAAAGACGACAAGTGATACAGAACTCTAAGAAGCACAAGCACAAAGACGACAAGTGATACAGAACTCGAAGAAGCACAAGCACAAAGACGACAAGTGATACAGAACTCAAAGAAGCACAAGCACAAAGACGACAAGTGATACAGAACTCGAAAAAGCAAAAGCACAAAGACGACAAGTGATACAGAACTCGAAGAAGCACAAGCACAAAGACGACAAGTGATACAGAACTCAAAGAAGCACAACCACAAAGACGACAAGTGATACAGAACTCGAAAAAGCACAAAGACGACAAGTGATACAGAACTCGAAGAAGCACAAGCACAAAGACGACAAGTGATACAGAACTCGAAGAGGCACAAGCACAAAGACGACAAGTGATACAGATCTCAAAGAAACACAAGCACAAAGACGACAAGTGATACAGAACTCGAAGAAGCACAAGCACAAAGACGGCAAGTGATACAGAACTCGAAGAAGCACAAGCACAAAGACGACAAGTGATACAGAACTCGAACAAGCACAAGCACAAAGACGGCAAGGGATACAGACCTCGAATAAGCACAAGCACAAAGAAGACAAGTGATACAGAACTCGAAAAAGCACAAGCACAAAGACGACAAATGATACAGAAATCGAAAAAGCACAAGCACAAAGACGACAAGTGATACAGAACTCGAAGAAGCACAAGCACAAAGACGACAAGTGATACAGAACTCGAAGAAGCACAAGCACAAAGACGACAAGTGATACAGAACTCGAAGAAGCACAAGCACAAAGACGACAAGTGATACAGAACTCGAAGAAGCACAAGCACAAAGACGACAAGTGATACAGAACTCGAAGAAGCACAAGCACAAAGACGACAAGTGATACAGAACTCGAAGAAGCACAAGCACAAAGACGACAAGTGATACAGAACTCGAAGAAGCACAAGCACAAAGACGACAAGTGATACAGAACTCAAAGAAGCACAAGCACAAAGACGACAAGTGATACAGAACTCGAAGAAGCACAAGCACAAAGAAGACAAGTGATACAGAACTCTAAGAAGCACAAGCACAAAGAACACAAGTGATACAGAACTCGAAGAAGCACAAGCACAAAGACGACAAGTGATACAGAAATCGAAAAAGCACAAGCACAAAGACGACAAGTGATACAGAACTCGAAAAAGCACAAGCACAAAGATGACAAGTGATACAGAACTCGAACAAGCACAAGCACAAAGAAGATAAGTGATACAGAACTCGAAGAAGCACAAGCACAAAGACGACAAGTGATACAGAACTCGAAGAAGCACAGGTACAAAGACGACAAGTGATACAGAACTCGAAAAAGCACAAGCACAAAGACGACAAGTGATACAGAACTCGAAAAAGCACAAGCACAAAGACGACAAGTGATACAGAACTCAAAGAAGCACAAGCACAAAGACGACAAGTGATACAGAACTCGAAGAAGCACAAGCACAAAGACAACAAGTGATACAGAACTCGAAAAAGCACAAAGACGACAAGTGATACAGAACTCGAAGAAGCACAAGCACAAAGACGACAAGTGATACAGAACTCGACGAGGCACAAGCACAAAGACGACAAGTGATACAGATCTCAAAGAAACACAAGCACAAAGACGACAAGTGATACAGAACTCGAAGAAGCACAAGCACAAAGACGGCAAGTGATACAGAACTCGAAGAAGCACAAGCACAAAGACGACAAGTGATACAGAACTCGAACAAGCACAAGCACAAAGACGGCAAGGGATACAGAACTCGAATAAGCACAAGCACAAAGAAGACAAGTGATACAGAACTCGAAAAAGCACAAGCACAAAGACGACAAATGATACAGAAATCGAAAAAGCACAAGCACAAAGACGACAAGTGATACAGAACTCGAATAAGCACAAGCACAAAGACGACAAGTGATACAGAACTCGAAGAAGCACAAGCACAAAGACGGCAAGTGATACAGAACTCGAACAAGCACAAGCACAAAGACGACAAGTGATACAGAACTCGAAGAAGCACAAGCACAAAGACGACAAGTGATACAGAACTCGAAGAAGCACAAGCACAAAGACGACAAGTGATACAGAACTCGAAGAAGCACAAGCACAAAGACGACAAGTGATACAGAACTCGAAGAAGCACAAGCACAAAGACGACAAGTGATACAGAACTCGAAGAAGCACAAGCACAAAGACGACAAGTGATACAGAACTCGAAGAAGCACAAGCACAAAGACGACAAGTGATACAGAACTCGAAGAAGCACAAGCACAAAGACGACAAGTGATACAGAACTCAAAGAAGCACAAGCACAAAGAAGACAAGTGATACAGAACTCTAAGAAGCACAAGCACAAAGAACACAAGTGATACAGAACTCGAAGAAGCACAAGCACAAAGACGACAAGTGATACAGAACTCGAAAAAGCACAAGCACAAAGACGACAAGTGATACAGAACTCGAAAAAGCACAAGCACAAAGACGACAAGTGATACAGAACTCGAAGAAGCACAGGTACAAAGACGACAAGTGATACAGAACTCGAAAAAGCACAAGCACAAAGACGACAAGTGATACAGAACTCGAAAAAGCTCAAGCATAAAGACGACAAGTGATACAGAACTCAAAGAAGCACAAGCACAAAGACGACAAGTGATACAGAACTCGAAAAAACAAAAGCACAAAGACGACAAGTGATACAGAACTCGAAGAAGCACAAGCACAAAAACGAAAAGTGATACAGAACTCGAAGAAGCACAAGCACAAAGACGACAAGTGATACAGAACTCGAAAAAGCACAAAGTCGACAAGTGATACAGAACTCGAAGAAGCACAAGCACAAAGACGACAAGTGATACAGAACTCGAAGAAGCACAAGCACAAAGACGGCAAGTGATACAGAACTCGAAGAAGCACAAGCACAAAGACGGCAAGTGATACAGAACTCGAAGAAGCACAAGCACAAAGACGGCAAGTGATACAGAACTCGAAGAAGCACAAGCACAAAGACGGCAAGTGATACAGAACTCGAAGAAGCACAAGCACAAAGACGACAAGTGATACAGAACTCGAAGAAGCACAAGCACACAGACGACAAGTGATACAGAACTCGAAGAAGCACAAGCACAAAGACGACAAGTGATACAGATCTCAAAGAAGCACAAGCACAAAGACGACAAGTGATACAGATCTCAAAGAAGCACAAGCACAAAGACGACAAGTGATACAGAACTCGAAGAAGCACAAGCACAAAGACGGCAAGTGATACAGAACTCGAAGAAGCACAAGCACAAAGACGACAAGTGATACAGAACTCGAAGAAGGACAAGCACAAAGACGACAAGGGATACAGAACTCGAAGAAGCACAAGCACAAAGAAGACAAGTGATACAGAACTCGAACAAGCACAAGCACAAAGACGGCAAGTGATACAGAACTCGAAGAAGCACAAAGACGACAAGTGATACAGAACTCGAAGAAGCACAAGCACAAAGACGACAAGTGATACAGAACTCGAAGAAGCACAAGCACAAAGACGACAAGTGATACAGAACTCGAAGAAGCACAAGCACAAAGACGACAAGTGATACAGAACTCGAAGAAGCACAAGCACAAAGACGAGACGACAAGTGATACAGAACTCGAAGAAGCACAAGCACAAAGACGACAAGTGATACAGATCTCAAAGAAGCACAAGCACAAAGACGACAAGTGATACAGAACTCGAAGAAGCACAAGCACAAAGATGGCAAGTGATACAGAACTCGAAGAAGCACAAGCACAAAGACGACAAGTGATACAGAACTCGAAGAAGCACAAGCACAAAGACGACAAGTGATACAGAACTCGAAGAAGTACAAGCACAAAGAAGACAAGTGATACAGAACTCGAACAAGCACAAGCACAAAGACGACAAGTGATACAGAAATCGAAAAAGCACAAGCACAAAGACGACAAGTGATACAGAACTCGAAGAAGCACAAGCACAAAGACGATAAGTGATACAGAACTCGAAGAAGCACAAGCACAAAGACGGCAAGTGATACAGAACTCGAAGAAGCACAAGCACAAAGACGACAAGTGATACAGAACTCGAAGAAGCACAAGCACAAAGACGACAAGTGATACAGAACTCGAAGAAGCACAAGAAAAAAGACGACAAGTGATACAGAACTCGAAGAAGCACAAGCACAAAGACGACAAGTGATACAGAACTCGAAGAAGCACAAGCACAAAGACGACAAGTGATACAGAACTCGAAGAAGCACAAATATAACTCATTGCAAAGATCATAACAAAGCAGTCATCCTTTTCCGAGCATGTTATGAGAAAAAGCGGCTTGGAGCACGTGGTGACAACGGGAAAGTAGCAGTAAAGAGAGACAGAGGAAGGCCTAGAGAAAATGTGTTGGACAGCCTGAAAGAATGGCACACGCAACAATCAACAGCAGAACTGGTAATCGACACACGTGATAGAAGTGGATGGCTGTCTATGATCGCCAACACCATCCTACAAGGCACCTGATGATGATGATGAATTGCAAGGAAAAAAACTAATTATTCTTCCTTTTCTTATCATTCTGCGTTGTCCTGAAAAGAACTTTGTGTTGCTGTGTCGGACATTACAGCGAGTCTCCGATATCTGTGCTTTTGGGTCCGACACATTTGGTTTCAGTTTACAGTTGTTTGGGTAGCGGGTCTACATTCCCTCTGAAATCCCTTAGCCAGACTACACTAGTGACTAGTGCAGCCTGTTTCCAGGACCGTCAATTGGAGGTGACAAAGGATCCTCGTCAGCTGTGATTCGCTGTCCATGATCCAAGCAGTCAGCTACACTCGCTGGCTGATATCAGCTCATTCACTGCTGAACCATCGGCCCGTAATTTTCATTACGACTTTTATTCTTATTGTCTTAGGACCTAGGAATAAACGTCGTTTACTTCTGCTGTTGCCTCATAGTGAGGCAACCTAGGTTACTATTTCTATTCTGACTTTTTTTTAAACGTGCAGAACTTGTCTGAAACTCATGCTTCCTTCGAAGCAGCTCCTTGAACAGATAATTAATTAACGAAATCAGAGTAAGACAAATAAAATATTTTCGTTTTTTAAAAAGACATACCATTTTGCTGAACACCGAAATAAGAAGAAAAGTAGAAAGCGAACATGTTAAAGGTATTCAACTCTATCAGCGGGAGGATAAAATGAATAGATGGACAGGGAGACGCATGTCTGACTGCACCATCAATGTAAGAGATGCTGGATATTCATTGCAGACCACCTATGATGTGGAAATGGCAGAAGACGAGATACGGTATGTTAACACAACAAACACCCAACGTCCTCACATACAGAAATTACCGTAAAAGCACGTTCTACGTATGGTTCTAACATGCCCACTTAATATTCCGTTGCCTCTCTGTTTGATCGTATCAGCCTCAACTTATCCGTATCACGAAATCTTTTATGTGTGTATATGTCTACTATCTCTGTTATCAGGCTTTGACATATAAGATATCATGCAACATTGATGGTGAATTAAGTACGTATTAAACTGTATTACGGATGCATACTTTTATCCACTGGATAAAATGCACTTTGATTGTATACGTAATAAAAGATTCAGTCTATAAGCACGTTTACTGCATTCAGTAGTATGGCTAAATAAAGTGTTTTTCAAAGCTGGAGTCAGTCCTACTTATAACTACAACCAGTTTATGCCAAGGTTGGAGTTTATGTAAAGGCTGGAGTCAGTCCTACTTATAGCCACAAACAGTTTTTATCAAGGATAGAGTTAGTCCTACTTATAACTGACATTTATTATCAAGGATAAAGTTAATCATTCATATAACTACAGTCAGTTATTATCAAGGATAGAGTTAGTCTTACGTATAACTACAGACAGTTATTATCAACGATAATTTGTTATACTTATAACTAGATACACTTATTATCAAGGATAGAGTTAGTCATGCTTATAACTACAGACAGTTATTATCAAGGATAATTTGTTATACTTATAACAAAATACACTTATGATCAAGGATAGAGTTAGTCATTCCTATGACTACACACATTTTTTGTCTGGACTAGAGACAATACTATTCTTGATTACGGGATATTGTTATCAGTTCTTCTGAGAGCTACATTAAGATATGTGTGCGTAGCTTCAACCATTTCTGCTCATAGCTACACATTGTGCTTGTCAGAACAGTCAATCCTAATCGTAGCTACATATATTTTTTGTCAGATCTGTAGTCAGGCCTTGCGTGTAGCTACAAATAGTTCTTGTCAGAGCAACATTCGTTCCTATTCCTGCTCATAGTTTTTGTAGTTTTAGTTAGGCCTGCTCGTAGCTACATACATTTCATATCAGGGCTACAGTTATTCCTGCTCATAGTTTTTGTAGTTTTAGTTAGGCCTGCTCGTAGCTACATACATTTCATATCAGGGCTACAGTTATTCCTGCTCATAGTTTTTGTAGTTTTAGTTAGGCCTGCTCGTAGCTACATACATTTCATATCAGGGCTACAGTTATTCCTGCTCATAGTTTTTGTAGTTTTAGTTAGGCCTGCTCGTAGCTACATACATTTCATATCAGGGCTACAGTTATTCCTGCTCATAGCTTTGTAGTTTTAGTTAGGCCTGCTCGTAGCTACATACATTTAATATCAGGGCTACAGTTATTCCTGCTCATAGTTTTTGTAGTTTTAGTTAGGCCTGCTCGTAGCTACATACATTTCATATCAGGGCTACAGTTATTCCTGCTCATAGTTTAACTATTTGTAGTTTTAGTTAGGCCTGCTCGTAGCTACATACATTTCATATCAGGGCTACAGTTATTCCTGCTCATAGTTTTTGTAGTTTTAGTTAGGCCTGCTCGTAGCTACATACATTTCATATCAGGGCTACAGTTATTCCTGCTCATAGTTTTTGAAGTTTTAGTTAGGCCTGCTCGTAGCTACATACATTTCATATCAGGGCTACAGTTATTCCTGCTCAAGCTACATATAGTTCTTGTCCCGGCTACAATCAGTCCTGCAAAAAGCTACATACATTTCATCTTATAGCTACAGATACACGTAACTAATGACACTTCTTTTCAAAGTTACAGAAGGGTTTTCCTAATCTTCAGAAGCGTCTTCCAGTGTTTGGGTTGTTGGTTGGTTGATAATAATGTCCACAATGATTTGGTAACTTTTTTGCGAACCCTGAAAAGGACGGAACTTGTGGCAGAATGTAGTATCCCGAGCGTGCTGATGAAGTGGACCGGTGTCGTCAGGCGGTTGTGCAATTCTTGACTACATCTGTGTGTCACTCACTGCTACAGGGATCACATCGAACCTCCTCTTGTTAGGCAGACTGTTGTCCTCGACAACAACCCGTTTCCAGGACGACCAACGAGGAGGTCAGGTGAGGGTCTTGGTCAGTATATTTCTCCTGATCTTGGCTAACATTGTTTTATCAGTGTGTTTTGCCTGACCAGACGTTAGCCTCATCGTCCCCTTCCTGTGTTTATAGATGATTCGTTTCCTTGACAACAGATTGTTTAAGGCAATATAAAAGTATGTTTTTAGGGCTACACCCAGTAGCGAATCGTTAAAATAGACAGGTCAGGCTGAGCTGTCCCAAAGGTTTTGTGGAGAATTAAAGAAGACATTTCATAAGAGCCCATGAACTGCAACGGTCAGCGACCCAAAACTGAGTGCTAGCGTCAGAAGCAGCGAACCAGAGCTGCCATGACCCTTCTACATCTTCACGCTGTGATCCTGGATAACAGGCTGCAACGGAACAGACTGGCTTCGGAGATGAAATGGAAGAAGAAAGGCTGATCCTGCTATGTCTGCTGATGTCTGATAGAAAGGTGCAAAAATCTCAGTCAGTTAAGCTGTAGACTACGACACAATGAATTTCCTTCAACATCCTGCTACTTGCAAATCCCTTTTCATAGCTTGGTAGCGGGATATTGAGAACGAAGAAGAAGCAGAAGAAGAAAATTTGCATAAAACAGATGTGGAAGAAATTTAAAATTGAAATTGTATTAGTCCTTTTTGTTTCAGCGTCGTGACAAGTTAGCAAACGCGTGAAGCGACAAAGCTGATTGCGTCCAGCCTAACACAGAGTAGGAATCAGGTCAATAGGTTGCTATGAGACTGTCATTAGCGCGCTATTTTTTCTTACATCCCAAAACCAACCAATTGGGTCGGCCTTCCCTGACTTGATTTCAATTTTTGGAACAGGTGAACGATTATGTCCCTTTATGTTCATGATCCAGCTACTGGCTTCAGACAGTTTAATTTAGAGCTACATTTAGAGTGTTTCAGAGCCATTGACTGTCTTTTATAATTCTGTAGACAATCTTCATTAGGTTCAGGAACAGGTATTTTTTAGGTCTTATAGTCTATTGCATGCTTATAGACAGTAATGTACACGCAAATTAAGATTTTTGGCTATTCGTGGAAACCACAGACAGTTTGAATGTGCAACAGCCATATTTGCTTTAAAACATCACATTACAAAGGAATGCCAAAAAACAGAAACCGTTATCTTTACAGTGTTAACTACCATCGTTGAGGTCTACCGTGAAGACTTATAGGGCGGAGAAATGCAGCAGGTTGCTCTGAAGTCTCTATGTATGGTATAAGTTAGGTTTTTAATTGTACGTGTACTGCCCCTCCAATAAAAAATAAGTTTGCGAAAGAAAAGAGGAGAAAAAGAAGAAGAAGAAGAAGAAGAAGAAGAAGAAGAAGAAAAAGAAGAAGAAGAAGAGAAGTGGAAAGGACGAAGAATAAGAAGAGGATGGAGCAGCAGGTAACGAAGAAGACGACGCGAAACGCCTACATAACCAAACAACATACACGATCGTTGCTTGCATCAGAGCTGAATTTTGTAACCACATAAATCAATGGAGAAAGAAGTTGAATAATAATGTTATTGAATGAGACGCTTAATGGGATCTCTCGCCAGTTGAGACGAATGGTAATTATAACGCATATTGTGTATGAGTAATTGGCTGTTAACACTCTCCTAACGATGTGTCTATGTGACCTTGTGATAACAGGCGGTCAATAAAGAAAGCTGTCCTTATCGTTTATTCTGGTAGAAATGTATTTAATTGTATGATGTTTCATTTGGATAAATTGATTTGGGGAAAGGGGAGAAAGAGGTTCTTATTATCTTTCTTTTTGTTCTTCTACTTCTTCTTCTCCCTCTCCTCCTCTTCCGTCTTCTTCTTCTTCTTTCTCTTCATCGTATTCTTCTAGATTCTTCTTTTTCCTCTTCCGTCTCATTCTCCTCTTTTTTCTTCTTCTTTGTCTTCCTCTTCCTTCTTCATTTTCTTCTTTATCTTCTTCTTCTTTTTCCTAAAAGCCGTCCCTTTCTTCTTTGTTTCCGTTTCTTCTTCTACTTCTTATTCTTCTTTATTTTCTCCATCATCTTCTTCTTTTTCTTGTTCTTCTTCTCCTCCTCCTTCTTTCTCTTCTACCTCTTCTTCTTCCTCTTCTTCTTGTTCTTCTTGCTTATAACCGTCTTATTACAGCACTAGAAACAATAGCATATATAGTATATGTGATACAGGAATAAAAGAAAACTTGAAACACTATCCTATATATGATACAGGATTAAAAAAAGGTCAATAAACCATAGCCTATATATATGATACAGGAATTTCAAAAAAAGCCCTACAAACAATAGCCAATATAAATATGATGCAGGAATAAAATAAAGCTCTAGAAACAATAGGAAATATATGATGCAGGAATCAAAGAAAGTTCTACACACAATACCCGAAATATGATGCATGAATCATGTAAATCTCTAGAAACAATAGCCACTATATGGTGCAGGAATCAAGTAAATCTCTACACACAATACCCGATATATGATGCAGGAATCAAAGAAAGCTCTACATACAATACCCGATATATGATGCAGGAATCAAAGAAAGCTCTACACACAATACCCGATATATGATGCAAGAATCAAAGAAAGCTCTACACACAATACCCGATATATGATGCAGGAATCAAAGAAAGCTCTACATACAATACCCGATATATGATGCAGGAATCAAAGAAAGCTCTACATACAATACCCGATATATGATGCAGGAATCAAAGAAAGCTCTCCACACAACACCCGATATATGATGCAGGAATCAAAGAAAGCTCTCCACACAACACCCGATATATGATGCAGGAATCAAAGAAAGCTCTCCACACAATACCCGATATATGATGCAGGAATCAAAGAAAGCTCTACACACAATACCCGATATATGATGCAGGAATCAAAGAAAGCTCTACATACAATACCCGATATATGATGCAGGAATCAAAGAAAGCTCTACATACAATACCCGATATATGATGCAGGAATCAAAGAAAGCTCTACATACAATACCCGATATATGACCATCATCATAATGTGCATTGCCAGCTGGTGCTTGTGATCATGAAAACATACTTATCAGACAACAGAAAACATACATATCAGACAACAGAAAACATACATATCAGACAACAGAAAACATACTTATCAGACAACAGAAAACATACATATCAGACAACAGAAAACATACATATCAGACAACAGAAAACATACTTATCAGACAACAGAAAACACATTCGCCAGTAAACAATAAAGAAATATAAGTAATTGGCTATCAAAATTCGAACCATGGGAATCCAGACAAATTACGCACTTTGATCCTGCAAGAAAAAGCAAGAAGCAGGCAAAACGTCCTACGTGTGTGTCGTCTACGCTTGATTCATATGAACTTTGGCCCAAAGTTTGGGCATCTGTATTATCTATATATGTGTCTAGGGCGACCTCGGTCTGTATTGCATAGTTGGAATCAAAGGATGTTTTTCAATGAATACATATTGTTATCGGTTGGTTTGTTTGGCGAGAATTTTGTTTTCCCTTTGAATGCTAGTCTGACAGTGTCCTTTTGTTTGCTAGTTTCAGTGAGCCTTTGTTTGCTAATCTCACAGTGTCCCTTTGTTTGCTAGTTACTCAGTGTCCTTTTGTTGACATGTATTGGTGTTTTTCTGTTTGCTAGTCACTCAGTGTCCTTTTGTTGACATGTATTGGTGTTTCTCTGTTTGATAGTCTCTCTGAGTCCTTTTGTTGACATGTATTTGTGTTTCCCTTTGTTTGCTAGTCTCACAGTGTCTCTTTGTTTACACGTATTAGTGTTTCTCTATGTTTGCTAGCCTCACAGTGTCTCTTTGTTTACACGTTTTAATGTTTCCCTTAGTTTGCTAGCCTCACAGTGTCCTTTTGTTTACACGTATTGATGTTGCCTTTTGTTTTTTAATCTTATAATGTCCCTTTGTTTTCTAGTCTCATATTGCCCTTCTGTTTTCTAGTCTCATATTGTCCTTTTGTTTTCTAGTCTGTAGACAACCAGTTTCAATTAAATTTTCTTGCTCTAAAAGCTATGCGCATCCAATTTATTCTTAAATGCATTAATTGTTCTTGCCTTCACTACTTCCTGTGGCAACGCATTCCAAGCATTCACCACTCTCTGACTACAAAAATATTTCCTAATAATAAATCTGGACCCCTCTTTAGTTAATTTGTAGTTATGCCCCTTTGTTCTTGTGGGTGGTTGTATTTCGGAAAACTTGTTATAGTCTAATTTTTCTCTGATCATCTTATAAACCTGTATTAAGTCACCTCGGCTTCTTCTATTTTCTAGATACTGTAGGCCAGTTGTTCTTAGTCTTTCCTCTTAACTGTGGTTCTGTAATCTCACTATCAGCTTTGTTGCTCTTTTTTGTATTATTTCCAGCATGTTTATATCCCCTCTATGATAAGGGCTCCACACCTGCACCACAGTACTCCAATCTAGGTTTAACCAATGCTTCATACAGTTTGACTATCACTTCCTTGCTCCTATGTTTAATATTTCTTTTTATGATACCTAACATTGCATTTGCTCTTTTTCGCTGCTACCTGAACTAGATGACTCACCTTACCTGTATGATCTATTTGAACCCATAGGTCGGTTTCCTTATCTATCTTCCTAATATTGTTCTCGCCCATTCTGTAATTATGTTCCATATTGGATCTACCCATGTGAATGTACACGCGATTTACGTACAGAGAATGTCTGCGCTGGTGTTCTCGTGCTCCAACGAGCTTTAAAAAGGACGGGTGATAATGTCACAAGAAAGACGTATGATAATGACGTCACAAGAAGACCATATGATGACGTCACAAAATGCATCCAGTCGGAGGAGAAATTATATTTCTGACATCAACTGGTGCTTTGTTAACAGGTGTAATACGTTTACCTTCTCTTTCTACCTCCTCACTTTCTTTCTCTCTCCCTCCCTGTATGTCTCAAATTCTCACACTTTCACTCTCATTTTTATCAAAAACTGTTTGTCTTCCCTTTTTCTGACGTTTCTTGCTCTTCCTCTTTTAACTCTCTCTCTCTCTCTCTCTCTCTCTCTCTCGCTCTCTCTCTCTCTCTGCGTTCTTTTTCTCGAATAAATCTTTCTCTCAGGATCGCCTTTCTCTCTCACTTTTATTTGTGCCATCAAAATGTTCCACATTCTTCGCTCAACCTTTTTCACTGTAAACATCTCTCTTTCTCTCTCATTCACTTGCTTCTTTTCTCAGTTCCATTGCAATGAAGACTAACGTCCGGTCAGGCAAAACATACTGATCAGACATGTTAGTCAGGTTCCGGCAAAATATACTGATGAGACATGTTAGTCAGGGTCTGGCAAAATATACTGATCAGACATGTTAGTCAGGTTCCGGCAAAACATACTGATGAGACATGTTAGTCAGGTTCCGGCAAAACATACTGATCAGACATCTTAGTCAGGGTCCGGCAAAATATACTGATCAGACATATTAGTCAGGATTCGGCAAAATATACTTGCCAAGACTTTCCCGTAGTTCTTTTTGAAAACGGAATGTTTTCAGGACAGCCTGGCTAACGAGGTGAAAGATCGACGTGATCCCCGTTGTAATGAGCGATACGCAGATGAAATCAAGCATTGCATAACTGCCTGGAGTACCCCAGTCCACCTTCATCAGCATGCTTCGGATATGAGTAAAGCTGCAACAACCCTAAACGTAACGTCCTATTCAGAGCGCACAAACGAGTTATCCTATTCATTGAGGGCATCATCAACAACAACTCTCAGTTGCAAATGTTTTTTTCTTTCTTATTCTTACCGATATCTCTTTCATCCAACTCTCTATCTCTCCATCAAACTTCTTATTCTTCTTCCAAATCTCACATTCGTACTTCCTCATCTTGACTAGTATTACATTTAGTGAACTCAATACTTCTATACTCGCCTGGAGGTGACTTCCCCATCAAACCGAACCTTGAGATGAAATCGATGGAAGCGAACCAAGAGACACACGCAACCTCTGCTGGCTATTTGTAGAATATTAAAGGCGCTGTATTACGAAAATATCAGACATTAGGACAAAGACAACATGAACAATTGTTTTCTCATCACAGATTTAAGCACCTATTGGAAAAGGTGAGAGCAGTTCAACCAGACAGTCCTTTTGGTCTTATTTATGGATTTAAGCACCAATTGGAAAAGATGAGAGCAGTTCAACCCGATGTCCTTTTGGTCTTATTATGGATTTACGCACCTATTAGAAAAGGTGCGAACAGTTCAACCAGACAGTCGTTTTGGTTGTAATGGTGTACTGGGCCATAAATAACGGTAGCCAGTCTTAGTGGACCTGTATTTCTGCAGTGACAAATGTCCCTGTGGCGGTTCCAGCTATGGCGTCAGCTGAATGTAGCCGGGAGAAGATTTTTTGTTGCTTAGCTGGTTAAGCCTTAACCGATTGTTGCTCTGCTGCTTTGGGACTAGTACCTCAGAGGGTGTTTGATTGATGTGTGAGTCCATCTTAATAGACTCAAACACTGGAGCAAATTAGACCTGTAACCTGTTAGGCGACTTCTATGCTGCTTTTAATAAACCACCTAACCATGTTTATAATTGACTGTCTGAGTAGATGTCCAGATTAGAATTAAAGCAACGTGAAGAAACAGGAACGCAAGTGAATTGCACGTCTTACCGGATAGGACAGATCATGAGAAATATACTTTTAAACAAAAGTAAGCAATTTAAGGTTAAATCAATCCCTCCCGTTCTGGAATCTTTGAACTCTGGCCTGACAAAACGTGCACTAAACGTGTTTGTAGAATGTAAATCAGATTTTTCTTCTTCAGTCAGTTACAAACATTTGGTTCTGATAGGCTAAACAAAAAGTGTGAGCTTCTAGCCAATGTCTATGACAAAGACTATAAATGGCTCTTCGTGTGAGACTCGCTTATATTTACAACGAACTTATTTCGTAAAATCCGAAATCTGTGTTTCCCAATATTGAAATCGTTCTCAGAGTGTTAACGTGAATGATGGTCACCGACTCTACAAGAGAAAGCTCATTTTAAAATGGAAACTTAAAATAATCAGTGTTCCTAGACAAATAGGCCGCAGCGTTTCAACTGGTTTTCACTCACCTGGATGAAAAATGACATTCTGAAAACCATTGACTTCAAATCAATTATACAACATTTCTCAACAAAGACATTTCGCAAACAATTGCGCTTTTTATTTTTTAAATATTCCAATAATTCACACCGTACGGTTTATCAATTAATTATCATTTATATCTTGAGCTGTTTGTGGGGAGGGCGTGTCCAAATGCTTTCAACGCCTGACCGTTGGCAAGTGGGGTAGGGGATCGATTCCCGGGTAAAGCATATATTGCTTTGGTGTGAAATAAACAAACATAACCAGCACACGACGTAGCGACGGTAGTAGCGAAGCGGCTTGTAGTACTCTGTCTAAAACTCCATTAGCTACCCCAGTAATGGGAACACAGTCGTGCGACAGTTGACAGTTTGCGTCTTTCCAGATTTTACAATTTTCAAACTTTTCTGTTGATGAGCCCTCTCTTTACATCATGCGGGTTAAAAATGATTATACAAGAACTTTGTTTAAAAGGGCCAACACATCTGAAGGCTTGATTTTATGAACTGTTTGCATTTGTATTCCAGTTTATGGTTGGGAACGGGCCTCCATTGCATTGCTTTGTCCAGAGCATACCATACTGTCAAGACGGCTCTAGATATAGCTCTAACATTTTGTCTAGAGTTTATCATGCTGTCAAACAACCCTGGACAAGACTATAACACATTGTCTAGAGGTTACCAAGCTGTAAAACAGCCCTGGACAAGACTATAACACTTTGTCTAGAGCCTACCATGCTATCAAACAGCCCTGCACAAAACTATAACACTTTGTCTAGGGCCTACCATGCTATCAAATAGTCCTGGGCAAAGCGATAACCCTTTGTCTAGGGACTACGATGCTATCAAATAACCATGGACAAAGCTATAACATTGTGTCTAGGGACTACGATGCTCTCAAATAGCCCTGGACAAAGCTATAACACTTTGTCTAGGGACTACGATGCTATCAAATAGCCCTGGACAAAGCTATAACAAAGAGAGGGTTTGGACCTCAACGACATAAACCACATCATAAACAGAAGCACAGCCACACCCACGCCAACAAACAGACGACCACAGACACTACCACACCAACACACACACGCACACAGCCACACCAACACACATACAGCCACACACCAACACACACACACAACAACACCCACACCAACACACACGCACACAGCCACACCAGCACCAACACACACACACACAGCCACACCCACACCAACACACACACGGCCACACCCCTACCAACACACACACAGCCACACCCCTACCAACACACACACCCCTACCAACACACACACAGCCACACCCCTACCAACACACACACCCCTACCAAAACACACACGCACACAGTCACACCCCTACCAACACACATGCACACAGCCACACCCCCACCAACACAAACACAGCCACACCCCTACCAACACACACACGCACACAGCCGCACCTGCAGCAACACACACACGCACACAGCCACACCCCTACCAGCACACACGCACACAGCCACACACCTACCATCAGACACGCACACAGCCACACCCCTACCAACACACACACACACACGCACACAGCCTCACCTCTACCAACACACACACACACGCACACAGCCACACCCCTACCAACACACACGTACGCACACAGCCACACCCCTACCAACACACACACACACGCACACACACACCTCTACTAACACACACACACGCACACACACACCTCTACCAACAAACACACACAGCCACACCTCTACCAACACACACGCACACAGCCACACCTCTACCAACACACACGCACACAGCCACACCTCTACCAACACACACACGCACGCACACAGCCACACCTCTACCAACACACACACACGCACACACACACCTCTACTAACACACACACACGCACACACACACCTCTACCAACACACACACACAGCCCCACCTCTACCAACACACACGCACACAGCCACACCTCTACCAACACACACGCACACAGCCACACCTCTACCAACACACACACGCACGCACACAGCCACACCTCTACCAACACACACACACGCACACAGCCACACCTCTACCAACACACACACACGCACACACTTACTTTCTTACTTTCCGTGTCCAACAAACTCACATTGTTTTCGCCCAAAAACCAGTCACTGACAGTGCTCTTCTAATTGTCCCAATCAGGTCCTCCACTGCACATGATTCCTGAATACTAGGACATATAATCAGCTGTTCATGGTCCTGGACGCGCCCCCCTTCCTCATCCAATCCCCCATATTCATCGTTTGCATATCCCCACTTCTTTAGGCTAGACACACCCGTTCTTAACCTGTTCAGATCAGAGATCTCCCACGTAGTACATGGCAAATCATGTCCTGGTGCAAGTACTTCTTTAATCGCCATCCAAACCTTCACCGTTCTTTTGGAACCACTTTTCTATGCGGTTTCTCTCGGGGTCTTGTTCTGGGGGAAGGGGGGGGGGGGGGGGGTGGTGTGAGGGGGGGATGCTGTATAGAATACATTTTCTCCATTTAATTCAAATTTTTTTCTGGTGGATGTCTAAAAGATGGTGTCTCTGGTCACAGAACTACTTTTGTCTTTCAACTTCTGATGTGACACGTCTTCAAATATCCGGAGGTGCGATACTAGTGATTGCCTAGACCTTTTCCGTTGGTGATGTCTTGTTTGTGGTGGTTATGCGCACACTAACTTGAGCATCCTGAAATAACCAAGATGACTAGGTGTGGTCGAAACGGAAGTACCCTCGTTATAGTTATCTCTCCTGATCTTTTTTTTTTTTTTTTTTTTCTTTGCGTTCGCCTTATTTATCTATTCCCGAAGGCGGTGTGCATTGCACTGTGGTTTTTATTTTGCGCCTGTCGGCTCAGTGCATCCGACTTCAGCATGCATTTTATGTAAGGGTCTGCTTCCTCCTGCATTTTCAAAGGGTTTGCTTTCCCGGGGTAACGGCCGGTGCTGTGATGGGGATCGAACCCAGCACCTTCGGGTTGTGAGCCATGTCACTTAACCACTAGCCCACGCCGTTTCCGCACTCCTGATCTCCTGATCTGTTTGTGTTTTCACCTGTATGTCCGATTCAGCACTGTTACCGGTACATTTCCATTAAAATCGTCATCCCTTCTTGCCTTTTCAGAATATTGTAACGACAGTACGCCATGTTTGAACCGTTTACCACCGTTGTCAATTATAAGCGTTTGGGATGTTATTTTACGTCATTGTTGAAACGTTGGAGATTAGCACCGAAACAGAGCAGTATTACTCTGACACTTTTTACACAGAAGCGCTCCACGTGGCTAGACAACAACTTGACCTCACGCTGACAGTAGAAATGATCACTAATGTTTAATGTTACTGGTGGTGAAGAAGAACAGATCTAAAATTTATTATATGCATTGATAAAATTTACTTATTTCGCTTCATCAACCATCGCACGCAAATGTCAAACCAGACAGATCATATTTTCATTGCACGAGGAGATGTCGTTTCACTTTCACCAAAATGTTTGTTTTTTTAAATAGTCATGTACATGCAGCATGATCAAGATACATGACATATTCATATTCTCGAGGTTAGCACAGTCTGTGATAAAAATATCATCTTGTAAAACAGCAACATGTCATAGATATCATATGTTGATTAGCAGTCTGTGAAAGATATCATATGTAGAATAGTATAGTTAGTGAAATAAATCATGTGTAGAATAGTATAGTCAGTGAAAGTTATCATATATAGAATAGTATAACTAGTTAAAGATATCATATGTAGAATAGTATAGTTAGTGAAAGATATCAAATGTAGAATAGTATAGTTAGTGAAAGATATCATGTGGAGAACAGTACAGTTAGTGAAATAAATCATGTGTAGAATAGTATAGTCAGTGAAAGTTATCATATATAGAATAGTATAACTAGTTAAAGATATCATATGTAGAATAGTATAGTTAGTGAAAGATATCAAATGTAGAATAGTATAGTTAGTGAAATATATCATGTGTAGAACAGTACAGTTAGTGAAATAAATCATGTGTAGAATAGTATAGTCAGTGAAAGATATCATATATAGAATAGTATAATTAGTGAAAGATATCATATGTAGAATTCTATAATTAGTAAAAGATATCATAGAATAGAATATTTAGTGAAAGATATCATGTGTAGAATAGAGTAGTTAGTGAAAGATACCATGTGTAGAATAGTATAGTTAGTGAAAGATATCATATTTAGAATAGTAAAGTTAGTGAAAGATATCATATGTAGAATAATATAGTTAGTGAAAGATATCATATGTAGAATAGTATAGTTACTGAAAGATAACATGTGTAGAATAGTATAGTTAGTGAAAAATATCATGTGTAGAATAGTATAGTTAGTGAAAGATATCCAATATAGATTAGTAAGTCAGTGAAAGATATTAAATATAGATTGGTAAGTCAGTGAAAGATATCACTTGTAGATTAGTACAGTCAGTGAAATATATCATATGTAGATTAGTACAGTCTAGGAAAGATATCATATGTAGATTAGCACATCAAAGACAGAAGCTTTGAGGATTAGCAGAACACCTGGTTCACTTAACACAAATGTAAACAATAACAACATCAAACAGGTCCAAGATTTCAAATACGTGGGACGTATTTTTACAGCAGATGGAAGGCTTGATAGAGAAATTGAAAGGGTGTCAAAAAGAGTCTACTTTGATCTATCAATAGCCGGCACTAATTAAACACACGAACATCGATGTGTCTGCTAATCAACAATAGACAGCCATCATAGTGATATAAGCTCTGTGCTACCAGTGTTAAACTTGGTCCTTAACCAAGCCACAGGATAAGACAATTTCAACGTGTGAAATTAAATGTATTCTAAAGGTCATCAGTGTCACCAAGGAAGATAGAATGATAAATGAGAACATTAGAAAATGTGAAGAAACTTTCCAATGAGAACATTAGAAAATGTGAAGAAACTTTCCATAATCATGAGAACATTAGAAAATATGAAGAAACTTTCCATAATCATGAGAACATTAGAAAATGTGAAGAAACTTTCCATAATCATGAGTACATTAGAGGACAGAAATTCAAAAGTTCGGTGATTTCATGAGAAATCGGCCTGATCAACTGCTTGGTAACAACACATCACGATATAGCTACATGGCATGAGGTAGGCCAGTTAACCAGATGGATACCTGTCATGCAAGTAAACGATACAGGCTCACAACAACAGGCGCAACATACTTAGTTCAGGAAAGATGCCTTAATTAAGATCAAGACGCCGCTCAACGGCACAATGGAAGGAATGGAGACTGAACTGAGTCCTGCACAAGTATATATATATATATAAATGGTCTCGAGGTATGGTAGTCGCCTCGGATGCCGTAGGTCACGGATTGGAAAAACTGTGGAGACCGGGGCTTTTCAAGTGGATCTTCTGGTAAAAATTCCCCTGATCTCTTAGTAGTTTTTTAAATTTTTAGTTCGCCTTATTTCTCTAATCCCCAAGGCGGTGTGCGTTGCACTGTAGTTTTTATATTGCGCCTGTCGGCCCAGTGCATCCGACTTCAGCATACATTTTATGTAAGGGTCTGCTTCCTCCTGCATTTTCTAAGGGTTTCTTCCCCGGGGTAACGGCCGGTGCTGTGATGGGGTTCGAACTTCGCACCTTCGAGTTGTGAGCCATGCCACTTAACCACTAGACCACGCCGTTCCCTCTCTTAGTAATAAGATCGGACTCCCGTGTTCAGTGTCGAGCACGTTAAAAATCCCTTGGCAGTTGAAAATCGAAAAGGGTAGGTTTAATTAACGACCGCTGCCTGGTACAAATTTAAAATTCAAGCTCAAATCTACCCAAATTATTTGTACCTTCCCCCAGGCATTGTAAACCGCAGGCAATTGGCAATCTACTACAGATTGCCGATAGCCTTCGTCTACCTGGCATCAGACAATAGCATGCCTGCTTGAATACCAGGATTCAGGTAAAATGTGAATTTTGTTAATATATATTTGAAAATATCGTACGTTTGACAAAGGAACAAAGAAACAGACAAACATTCAAACATTATGGAGATCTTTTCAGATCCGTTTGTTTTTTCACTGGCATGACAGAAGAGGTTGTATCCCACCTCCACCAAACAAACAAAACGTCACAGATTACTACCTCCTTCTTGTCCTATTTTTACACTCCAGCATAGCCTACCACTAATGGCGGCCTCTTTTTGGACACCTGCGCAAAAGCATTCTTCATGCTTTTGTAGTGTGGGTTCCCTACGCACAGATCTCTTTTGTCGCCTTTTACGACATGCACTGATGTGTGGTGGACCTATTCTTTCCTCCTATTACGGTCCCGTGTGGAGAAAACTGCAGTGATTGCTGTCAAACTGAGGAAGACTTCGGCTCTCATATGGATATCTTCTTAATGAAGGCTTCATCATTTCTGACTTAATCCCTGCCTCGAGAGGTACTCTCATTGACTTTTGCCTGGGTTGATTGTGGACATAGGGGCAGGATCGGACGTGGATCTGCTGGTATGATCATGTTGGGATTAGCGGCAAAGAGCTTATACCCTGACTTGAGAGATACTCTAGGATTGACTTTTTCTGGGTTGATTGTGGACATAGAGGCAGGATCTGACGTGGATCTGCTGGTATGATCATGTTGGGATTAGCGGCAAAGAGCTTATACCCTGACTTGAGAGGTACTCTAGGATTGACTTTTTCTGGGTTGATTGTGGACATAGAGGCAGGATCTGACGTGGATCTGCTGGTATGATCATGTTGGGATTAGCGGCAAAGAGCTTATACCCTGACTTGAGAGGAACTCTAGGATTGACTTTTTCTGGGTTGATTGTGGACATAGAGGCAGGATCTGACGTGGATCTGCTGGTATAATCATGTTGGGATTAGCGGCAAAGAGCTTATACCCTTGAAAGCCCCGAAACTGGGGACATTGGGAATGGGAAGGGTGGACATTGGAAATTAGTAGGAGGGACATTGGAATTGAGTAAAAGAGACACTGGGATTGTTTAGTGTGTGTGTGTTTGTGGGAGCTGAGGGGGTGTAAATTGTAAAGGTCACACTGGAAATGGGTAGGGGAACATTTAAAATAGATGTAGGGGGATATTCTGTAGTTGATCAACGATCGCCTCTTGGACGATGGTACTGCAATCAATGATCCGACAATCCATAGATTGTCCCTTTTTAAATCATACTTAAGACCAGCAAAGAGGGGCCCCTTTGAGGACGAATCATGAGTCTGTACAATCAGCGAGCTAAAGAAACTATCAGAACTACACGTTTAGTCATTAGCTGAAAGAAAATCAGTGCCTATAAGTCTGTCTGGAGTGTAATGCAGTCGATTTTTAACAGAGCATCGCTTGATGCCACCGAGGAAAGAAAAGGAAATTAAAAAGAATATGTTATTCAGGATGTTATTGTTGTCCTTATTATCAGAAACCTTTATCTCAATTATGTTTATTGATATTTCATGTGGTCTCTGAGTGGAGAGACAACTTCCGAAATGGCAACATCCGCCATCAGTTCCGGAATGTTGTCGATTCTGCATCAATACGAAAGTACATACGGGTCGGCCATGTTGTCGCGTGGCTGACAATAGATGAAGGGGATGGTGTCTTTCTGGTGGCCATTAACTGCAACCGCCTACGCGACCTGCCGCCATCCAGTCTGAAAGGTGATCTGCACTGAGCACTGGCTATCATGGCGCGCCAGGGCGAAGGACAGACGGATTCAACCAACTTTGACTACCTGGTATACCGGCATTCAAGTATTTAAATATGTGTATTTAAACAAGTATGTTTAAGTTTCGCTTCTGCTGCCCCAGCTTTCTTTTGTTGCTTCTGTGTTTGGCCAAGAATTTAGCATTCCTCTTTGGTCCCTAATAAATCTGTCAGTGAAATGACTGATAGCATCTTCCCACTTCACTTGGTCTGAAACAAGAATTTGTATCGTATCCCAGGTCTGATTCACAATTTCCCATATTCGTCTGCTATGGTTCTTCGACAATATTTCTTAGATCACCTTCTCGCTCTCTCTCTTTCTCTCTCTCTCTCTCTTTTTCTTTCTCTTTTTCTCATTCTCTCTCAATCCCTCTCTCTCTCTCTTTCTCTCTCTTTCTCTCTCGCCTACCCACTAGGATAGCATACCCTGACGATTATGGCGAAGGTTTCATCTTGTGACAAAAAATGAGACAAATTAAAAACGGCATAATTTGAGTGACAGGGTGTCATCACTCGCTCTTGTTCAAGCAATGTAGTTAGTTTATTTTATTTGCTGAAATATCACATTTTCCAAAGTGGAATTCGGTTTTAATTAAAATTTTAAAATTATCATATTGATCGAAACTGAGTACCCGAGTGGTCTGTCGGGGTCTTTGTGTATGACAAGGACAAGAATAGCACCACTGCCTCACAGAGAGCATGTCGTAAGAGGTGACTAACTGTGTGACATGGCATAACATAAGCCATGGTTATGTGGTTTGTTTAGAGGATCATAGATGGCCCCTAACAGACTGCGGGTCTACTTTGTTCTAGTGTTTGAGTCTATTAAGATGAACTCGCACATCGGTTTTAACCACCTAACGCAGCGGAGTATTAAGCTGCTCAAGTCTAGCAGGATATCCTTCCGCATGCTATATCCATCTCATACCAGAGATGGAACCTGCACAGGGGCATCAGCCCCTGTAGAAGTACAGGTCGACTAAGAACTTATTAATCAGACGTGTGCGCGCGAGCACACATACTCTCACACACACATACATACATACATGCATACAGACAGACAGACGGTTAGAAACAGATTGGGAGAGGAGAGTAACGACCAGTCAGACGAAACATGGTAACCGAGATCCGACATCACTTCCAAGGAGTTCATTCCGGAAACAGGTTGTTTTATGGTCGGCTGGCTAACGAGGTGGGGATCGACACTGTGGTCCCTATAGTGGTGAGCTTACTGAGGAAATTAGCATTGCAAAGAGGACACTGGTCAATCTTCTCAAGTAGGCATATGGGTGTGAGCATAGCCACTGTAACCTGCCACCAAATAAGGTCGTGAAAAGTATCTAACTTAGGTGTGAGCGATATTAGCAGGAACAACACAAATAACAGACATATTTATTTATTTATTTTGCGCAGCCTGATTTCTTTATTCTCCAAGCCGGTGTGAGTTGCACTATGTTTTATTTTGCCCCTATCGACCAAGTGCATCCGACTTTTCCACGCATTTTATGCAAGGGTCTGCTTCCTCCTGTATTTTCTAAGACATTGCTTCCCAGGGGTAACGGCCGGAGGTGTGATAAGGAGCGAACCCCGCACCTTCCGGTTGTGATTCGTTTCATTTAACCACTATCCCACGCCGTCCCCTATATATATATATATACACACACACACACGCACGCACACACATATATGAACCGATATATACACAGATAGACACACACAGTACAGACACATATGTGGAAATAGAGCGGGGAGAGGAGATAGAGGTGAGGAGAGAGGAAGATGGAGAGAGAGGAGGGAGAGAGAGGAGGGAGAGAGAGGAGGGAGAGAGAGAGACAGCAATAGGACAGTTAGATAGAAGCGAGTAAACAGATACACACACACACACACGCACACAGAAAAGGATATATTCAATTACATATTTGGAAACAGGGAGAGAGAGAGAGAGGCAGGGAGAGAGAGAATGGCAGACAACAGTCAGACATACATACTGACTGGCATGTACAAGGGATGTTCACTAAGTTCCAGGACAGATTTTTGTCTGGAAAACTACTCGTTAATTATTTAGCCAAGTGGCATTAAGGCAGTTCACAGGACAAACATGTATGTACCAATGGACGTGACAAATGGCATTAAGGCAGTACAAGTGACATGTATGTACCAATGGACGTGACAAGTGGCATTAAGGCAGTACAAGTGACATGTATGTACCAATGGACGTGACAAGTGGCATTAAGGCAGTTCACATGACATACATGTATGTACCAATGGACGTGACAAGTGGCATTAAGGTAATACACGTGACATCATTGTACCAACTGACGTGACAAGTGGCATTAAGTCAGTACAAGTGACATGTAAGAACCAATGGATGTGACAAGTGGCATTAAGGTAGTACAAGTGACATGTAAGAACCAATGGACGTGACAAGTGGCATTAAAGCAGTACAAATGACATGTAAGAACCAATGGACGTGACAAGTGGCATTAAGGCAGTGCACGAAACAGACATGTGTGTAACAATGGACGTGACAAGTGGCATTAAGGCAGTGCACTTGACAGACATGTGTGTACGATTCGACTTGACAAGTGGCATTAAGGCAGAACACATGACATCCATGTACCAACGGACGTAACAAGTGGCATTAAAACAGTGTACGTGACATGTAAGAACCAATTGACGTGACAAGTTAGAGGTCGGTATTTAGTGGTATCTGCAAGTGTTTGTGATTGGTTGTTTAGTTCGGTACACTGTGTTTTCATTGTCTGTCGTCGGAGTAAGAAGCTCTTTCCTAACACGATTAAGTGCCGGAAACACAAAAAGAAGATATTCGACAGTTTCGTAGGGATGTGTGCACAGCTGACACATTAGAGTATGTACTGGTTGCATTTTGTTCAAGTAACTGTTAAGTTGTATGTGTTGAGTGCGAAGTCGGAAAATGGTGCTTTAGTCTCTCCTTTTCTGGAGGTTTATGTTGTCTTGGGCACTTGGCATTGCCATATTTTTTGTGGATTTTTCTTCCAGTATTCCCCATTGCCAATCTATTCAACCAAACCTCTTTGTTTGCAGTTTTCAGTAGTTGTTTCACTGTCTGAAGGGTTGTTGATGTGAATTGGGGTTCTTGACTTGATCCTTTCTTAGAAAAGCTGTCTGTCTTGTCATTGCCTGGTGTATTTGAGTGACCATGGACCCATTGCATAGCTATTTTGACTTCATGGAATGTGAGAAGTTGGTTGGCATCTAGGGATATTTGGGCAAGTACGGGCCTACAGGGAGCATCGTCTTCCAGAGCATGAAGGACTGATAATGAGTCTGTAATGATTACGATGCTTTGAGTATTTGATGGTAAAACATCAAATACAGCCCTCAAGTGGTACAGAACTACTTCTAGTGCTGCTATTTCTGCCTCATAGTTTGAACATATCTTCTCACAGGCATCAAACAGCTCATCAGATGCTGTGTCTGTATACTCTGTGTACACTCCATATCCCGCTATAATTGTTGCTTTAAAACCAGACCCATCATTATATACATGTATTCAATCTTCTGTGTAGATGTTAACCGTTTTTTGTGATGCTCTCATAAGACTGACTGAATCAGCACTTCTTGTTGAATTATCTGTTAGTTTTGCTTGAATTTTTGGCACTTTTAGACGTGTACGGGGTGGTAAATTTTGTGTTACTCTTTGTGTTATCTGTCTTTTGTCTGGAAAGCGATATCTGTCTCACTGACATTCTAGAGGACCAACGTTTGATTTATTCTTTGCATTTCTTGCCATTTTTCCACAAGGTGTTTATTTGGGTGGTCTCTATTCATTCTTTTATTTCTCTCACACGCTTCCAAAGCGGCCATTCTTTCTGCATCTAAAGTGGTTCCAAATTCAAGTGAATGTCACCTGTGACAGTGGGTGTTAACCTCTCATTAGGAGCAAGGCATTGTTCTGTACCCTGTCCATGGATTCTATATTAGCTCGTGAGCATGTTGTCAGGAGTGCATTGTTGTATTCTAAAGTAGAGCGCACGTAGTCAATCATTGCACACCCGGCTGGAGAACTATGCTACACCTTCATCAGCACACTCGGGGTGTCAAGAAAAAACTACTGCAGCGTGCCACTTAATATCATTTCATGCGCATAAACGAGTAATGTTATTCATTGTCAGCATTCCACAACAACAATAACAAACCCACAGGCAGAAAGTCATCCCGACATGAACACATACAAAAATAGAGACAGGTAGAGTGACAAGTAGAGAGAGGTAGAGAGACACGTAGAGAGACAGGTAGAGAGACAAGTAGAGATACAGATAGCGAGACAGGTAGAGAGACAGATAGAGAGACAGGTAGAGATACAGGTAGAGAAGAGACAGGTAAGAGTGACAAGCACATAGACAGGTAGAGAGGCAGGAAGAGAGGCAGGAAGAGAGGTAGAGACAGGAAGAAAGACAAGAACATACAGGTAGAGGGACAGGTAGAGTGACAGGAAGAGAGACAAGCACATACAGGTAGAGGGACAGGTAGAGTGACAGGAAGAGAGACAAGCACATACAGGTAGAGGGACAGGTAGAGTGACAGGAAGAGAGACAAGCACATACAGGTAGAGGGACAGGTAGAGTGACAGGAAGAGAGAGAAGCACATACAGGTAGAGGGACAGGTAGAGTGACAGGAAGAAAGACAAGCACATACAGGTAGAGGGACAGGTAGAGTGACAGGAAGAGAGACACGCACATACAGGTAGAGGGACAGGTAGAGTGACAGGAAGAGAGACAAGCACATACAGGTAGAGGGACAGGTAGAGTGACAGGAAGAGAGACAAGCACATACAGGTAGAGGGACAGGTAGAGTGACAGGAAGAGAGACAAGCACATACAGGTAGAGGGACAGGTAGAGTGACAGGAAGAGAGACAAGCACATACAGGTAGAGGGACAGGTAGAGTGACAGGAAGAGAGACAAGCACATACAGGTAGAGGGACAGGTAGAGTGACAGGAAGAGAGACAAGCACAAAGACATGTAGAAAGACAGGTAGAGAGACAGACAGATATGTAGAGGGACATGCACAGAGACAGGTAGAGAGACAGGTAGAAAGACATGTAGAGAGATATGTAGAAAGATAGGTAGAGACACAGGTAGACTGAGGTAGAGAGAGAGGTAGAGAGATAGGTAAAGAGGCAGGTAGAGAGACAGATAGAAAGACAGGTAGATCAACCGGTAGAGAGACAGGAAAAGAGACAGGTAGAGAGACAGGTAGAGAGACAAGTAGAGTGACAGGCAGAGAGACAGGAAGAGAGGCAAGCACAGAGACAGGTAGAGAGACAGGTATAGAGACAGACAGATATGTAGATAGATAGGTAGAAAGGCATACACACATAAACAGACATACATATATATGTGCACACACACAAACATACATATGTATGCTAACACATACAAACACACACACACATACACATTTTCACGTATGCATACACAATTTTAAACACGCATACACAAAGGCATGCACACACATACCCAAATACACACATACCGAAATACACACATAGACACACACGTACTCACACTCTAACACCTACACACACATTACGACATATACACATAGTAACTACAGAAACATACACACGCACATACACACTCACATACACATATAAGCACGCACACACTCACTACTCACATATACGGCCACACACACCCACAAACACACATACACAAACACACTCATACATTCACACACTCATACATTCACACACTCAATACTCACTTATACACATACTCACACACTGATCCTCACGCATAAAAACCCACTTCTAGCACTTACACACAAATGGACACACACAATTACATACACATATAAGCACACACTTGTTAACACATACAAATACAGACGGACACATACACTCTTACATTCACACACACACACACGCACACATACTCACAAACACACACACACATGCACAAACTCACACACACATGCTATCACAGTCATAAATACAAACGCTCACACATACACTCTTACATTCACACACACACACACACATGCACAAACTCACACACACATGCACAAACTCACACACACATGCACAAACTCACACACACATGCACAAACTCACACACACATGCTATCACAGTCATAAATACAAACGCTCACACATACACTCTTACATTCACACACACACACACACACATGCACAAACTCACACACACATGCACAAACTCACACACACATGCACAAACTCACACACACATGCACAAACTCACACACACATGCTATCACAGTCATAAATACAAACGCTCACACATACACTCCTCACAGTCTCACACACACGCACTAACACATGGCAGCGATGAGCAGCTATCCAGATCCCCACAATTTCTCAAAACCCAATCTTACCAAACCCATTCGACTGGCATAAATACACATGTCGTTCATCCATCACACGTGATAAAGACCACTCTTTCTGTTCAGCCGTTTGGACAGTTTTTATTTTCTTGCTGTGTTCGCTGAAATGCGTGACTTGCTCTGTGATTTGGAAGATACTGCGCCTCTTGTCAATCTCACTCTCTGGTCCTAGGCTACCTGTCGCCAGTGGCAAGATTTTATCGAGACGTTTGGAGATAGCACATAATGCAGATTTTTCTTCTAGGTTTACTCCCGAAGCCTTTCCCGTAAACCGATATCCCGCAAGAGAGCGGAGGGGTATAACATATATCGCTGTGTGTCGTGACCTTCACATAACCGCAAGAGATCGTAGGGACATCGCTCAGTATGTAAGTCATGTGTTGGGCATCTCTCCCGCGCCGTGTTCTAGTCCACTATAGTCATGTCTAAATTTCAGTAACATAAAAACCGACGTTGTCTGCAGCTAGAGCCAATGGCGACAGTTTCATTAAGTTTATCCGTGTGAACTAGACCGTGAAAATACGACACAGGTTCAAGCGTAGTGTCGATGTGCAGACTAGATAATCGGAAGGAAGAAAACATTTAAAAGACGAGCGAATTGATCAGTCCAAATGGAAAACGACATGTTTCCGTGAACACACGCTCAAGCCGTCGACTAGTGTTAATTCTAGGCAAATCCGTGGCCTGGCGTCATCAATAATGAACTAAAACACGAGAGCAATGTGAACCCGCAGCATGCAGAGAAACATCTTTGCCGCTTTTAAATATATATACACACACACCAAATCTTATACACACACACACACACACATCCATTTACATATATAGACGTACACGCCCGAAAGATACACAGACCAGCAAAGACACCACACTCCGTGCACTCTTTGGTAAACCAATAGCCGAGTCGAGCTGCGGCGATTCACTGGATAACGAGTAGAGAGAGCATAGCATACAAAATGATTCAAATATTCATGAGCCTCGCTCGGCGCCGTTTGTATCACGTTTCACTTGCATTATCTTTCTTTCGTTATCTCGTTGTAATTGTCATTTCTACACCGCCTTCCTTAACATCTGGATTCCTAGAATCCCAACTAATGAAGGGAGGAGCAGAAACATACTCTTTCGTGTGGTAATGAGGGACAGAGAGGAGTAGTGGGGTGGGGGGGGGGGGGGTGAAGGATTGTAATGAGTGTGAATCGTGAACAATGAATAAACAATTCCCTGGCGTTTGAAGTGAGAGAGGTTGAGAGTGAGCGGGAGAGTGTGAAATGAGGAAGTCGTGTAGTATTATGTAGAGCCAATACAGATTTAGAAATAGCGATTGTGGATATTGAATCAACAAGACATGACATTGGAAGTGTGTATGTGTGTGTGTATGTGGATGTGTGTGTGGTGTGCGTGGTGTGCGTGCGTGCGTACGTGTGTGTGGTGTGTTTGTGTGTAAGAGGGAGAGAGAAAGAGAGAGAGGGAGAGAGAAATAGAAAGATAAATTGAGCGAAGAAATCACAGACATATAATGTGGCCCACATAGTCTTGTAAACTGTCTTGTGTAGATCCATATTCTTTTATGGCTGAAAATACTAGACAATGAATAAACGTTTCACTCATAATGAAATTGAGAGTGATAGAGATAGACAAGGGGGAATCTGATTGCATTATGTAGAACAAATATTGTTATATCGATGTAGATTCTGGACAATGACTAAACAAATAGTGAAGCCTCTTGAAGCAATAGAAGTGTGCTTGATGGGAAGAATGCTTCACGTATCCCGGAAAGACAAGGAAGATATTTGACAAGAAACCGATATCAAAAGACCACTGACAAATGAGCTAAAATAAAAACATGTATTGAATTCATAACGAGAGTCTGGTCGTTGCAGTTGTAGATCGCTCTCTTTTCACCGCTGTGGTACCGGATCCAATTCGTGTTATCGGCACGCTCCAGTCGACCCATATGTAAATGTTTACTTTGTTTACTGGTAAATAAATAAAGGCAGCGAGTAAGTGAACTGGACATACCATCTCATAAACAAGAATTGGCCTCGCACAATGAACTCGCTGACACTTTATCGGCGGCAGCAACGTCTATTTAACGAGTACCTTTAACGAGTACATTTATCTTTTACATAATAATTATGGGTTGCCGTGGGTGGGGGTAGACGCATTAAATTCTGGAGAAAATGAGAGTGATCGGGTACAGGATTAAAAGAAATAAACTGAAAAGGAAAAGAAACACCTGGGATAGACGGACTTACTGGGTTGGAAAACAAAGAATATTTGAAGTGTTGAAATGCTCACTGGACATGTGTTTGTGGAAAGAAGAAAGATACTTGATCGTGATTAGGTATAAATTTTAATGAATGTTATGGCCGCCGAGTTCTTGTTGGTAAATAGCTATTTTTGCCTTTTTTTCATTCCCTTTTCTTCCGAATCGTAGTTTCTTGAATTGTGTTTTCGCCTAATGGCACTTCTCATTAGACCTCACCGCGTATTATTAATGGTTTTCTTCCTTCAGGGAATTATCTTGCTGAATCTAAAAATGAATCTAAAAATGTAATCGTGGATGCATCCACTATACCTTTATGTTGGGGTTCTGTTTAAAGATAGGAGTTGTTCCCACAGAGTTTATTGAAGATACAAAACTCTGAGAGTCGATGGCCATTTCCATTCATTTTTTTGCAAAATTCAAACTTGCCAAGACATGAAGACTACGAGTTGTGATTTTCTCCCACTGGCACATAGTAGAACAAGCTATTGTTGGCTATGTTAACTTCTAACGATTGCAGACAAATCCTATGGGCTTTAGGGATGGAGCTCAAGGTAGGTATATGCACTGGCGATGGGACCTACTGTGGTAGGGAGACAAAGTGTAAGCAGGCGATCTGAACAATTCTCCCCGGTTCAACTATGTGTATGAAATACGTATTCACTGCAGTGTCTTGAGCATGCTCTCTCTCTCTCTCTCTCTCTCTCTCTCTCTCTCCCGCTGACCAAGTTTCTTAAAGTGCTACAACGTCCACATCCAGTCTTTTCAGTTCGTCATTGATTACTCGTCTCTTTCTGGCATCGTTTATATCATGCAGGTTATCAGATAGTCCAGCCAGCATGGTACAGACAATTCAACAGACTAGTTTAGCTGGTGATGCACATGCTGTGTCGACACTGCAGGGTGAAGCTGAAAGGCCTCTCCAGGTCATACGCATTCGCATCTTTCTATGAATAATAAGCTGTTCTCAGCACAGAAGGTCCCCACTCTCTACGTAATTAATTGATCCAGGGCAACGACATTAGCCGATACAGTCTGAAATCAGCGACGTCGCATGAGTTGCCAAAATATCAATGGCACCACCATTACACTGTCTTAGGGTCACCAGCTCCAGATATGTCCTCAGGGCTTACTCCCGAAACCGTTCCCATGAACAGGTATCCCACATGGCAGTGCAGCTAGTGGTCTGCTCTTGCCATAGCAGTTTGTTAAGCTTATTCAGCTCTCATGTCCAAATGATCAATTTACGGGACTTTTGACTGGCAATTGACTATTCCATAACAGTATAAGGTTGCTGAAGCTATATATATAGCTTTCGTGGGTAAGTTTGGTTACTTTCGTTCCAAAAAAACTATGATGATCTGTAAGCTGGCATCTCTTGACAGCCCAATGTCTCCTGGACAAACGCACATACAGTCCTGAATTGTTGTGGTGATGTGGGGAGTGTGTTTGGTCCGGTGTGGTGGGAGCAGTAGGTTTCGCAGGTTGAGCAGAAAGTCAGGAGGTCTTCGACTGACTCCTGGTGCTCGTGTTAGAATCAGGAATGCGGTTCACGTAGTATGTCTATGTTATTCAGATGTATTATTGAGAGAAGCATGACTTGTTAGTTTGAAGATCAAACTCTAGGTCCTTCGTTTCAGCTTAGGGGCTGGATCCAGGAAATCTGGTTTTGCTTGGCGTTTGAGATATATTGGACACGTCATGGGTGTGGTCAACTGGTTTAGCCATTTCTATCTAGATTTGTTTCTCATGATCTGCTCATAGGTCTATAGTGTGAAACAAGGAAGTGGCCGTGGTAGCATTGTCCAGCTTCTGACCAGCTCCTCGGCCTTCTCAATTCCAAGTACCTCGATAAGGTCAGGTATCCACTAACGGCATCACTTTCGTTCCGTCCACAAAAGCAGTATAATTCTATATGTATATACTCCATTTTTAAAAGACACCGTAAAACCACAACCACGTCTTTGAATTGTAATCAAATTTAACTGAATCTAACGCCCCAGTAGATATAAACCTAAATAATAAATAGGATTATGTTAAAGTAAACTAAACACAAATATTTATATTCCTAACATTTAAAAATAGTAACATTAAACATAAGCTAAACACGGGTACATACAAACCTTTAATAAGCTCAAACTAAACTAATACTAAACACTAATATCTACAGATCTTAAATACAAGCATGCTCAAATTAAACTAAACATGAGTAATTATAAACTACACATTTTACAAAAGTGTAAATCTAAACATAACAAGAGTACATATAGGCATTTAGTATAAATATGTCCAAACTAAACAAAACACAACTAAATATGACCATTAAATTTGTTTAGAGTGTCAAACTAAACAAAACACCACAAATTTTAAAACATTACCAAACTAAAAAAGTGCAAGTAGTATGCTCTTTGCAGAACGTCGATTCTTACAAAATAAGATATATTTTGGCCGTTAGAAGTTGCTTTGCAGGTTTCGTCGAACGGTAGATTGCCATTACTTTCCTTACCTGGACGAGCGATCCCATCCAGAAAAATAATCAGTGTCTGCCAAATTGGACACGGTGGGATTCGAGTCCGCTGCGTTAGGATTGTGAAACGGACGCTTCATCCCTACGCCAGGCTGTCTTACAACAAAACAAACAAAAGTAAATACAAAACTTACATATATATATGACGTAACAGGTGATCTAGAGTTAACCGTGGCAAGGTATGAACAGATGGCGTGACAGGTGGTCTAGAGTAGCTATGTATGAACGACACTGAACTATAATGACTCGCTAGAATGTTAGTACGTTTGTTTTTATATGTTAACGTTGACACTTACGTAGTTTTTCGCCCACCTGTACTGTCAGGAGATGTGGGGAGCTTAATGCCTTTCCTAAACCAGGGGTACTACGTGTGGTTGTTAACTGTGTACGCATTCGTAGTGCACGAGGATTGCGTGACACTGTGCTTCCCGGTCCCTCTTCTAGCCAAGTAAAGCCGCATTTAGCGACTTGTCACTGGGAGAGTGGGCTCATTCTTTTCTCAACTGGCTGGAGGAAATAAGAGTTCGTCTGAGCCTCGTCTGATGGTCTATCCAGTTTCCTTTTTTTAATTTTAATTTTAATTTTACGTGTTTGCTTCACTAGTTTCTACTGTCGGAGGCGCGCCCATCCTACCCCAGACCATAGTCAATTGGGCGATATTAAGACACATAAACCAGTGCTTGGATGTATGTGTGCGTCTGTATGTACCTATGCTAGGTTTGTGCGCTCTCAGAAGCCAGCCCAACCAAAGTGCAATGGAAGGGCCTCACTCTGAAGGTGCGCGTGAAAGTTGTACAAGAGTGTGACTGTTGGACAGTCAAATGAAACAGAGGGGAGGTAAGCAGAGAGAGAGAGAGAGAGAGAGAGAGAGAGAGAAGAGAGAGAGAGAGAGAAGAGTTACCCCAGAGTATCCAGTTTCTAGCTATGAATTTAGCTCCTATCGAGCAGGAATAAGAGCGAGACAAGAAAATATGTTCACCACTTGCAGGGGATGAAGTCACGACATGAAAAGCTAAGACAAGTTGAGGGTCATATGTTACACATCATACCCATCTAGTACCACTAGATCGGCTGTTGTAAGAAGGTATTTTTGTCAGATTTATGTTAGGTTACCTATCCATCTGCTATTCGGTCTTCCACATGCATTATATCCAGAACCATATGTGGTGTAAGGGCGCAGGAGTAGTTTATCGTGTTGCATTCTGAAATGACCAGACCATCTTATTTTCTGTGCTGCTAAGTATTTTACGTATTCCCAGTAATAATAAGCGTCATGCAGATGGAGCCAAACGTAGCAAAACAGCCTGGGAGATCTCAGCACACCTTTAACAGCATGCACGAGATGTGAGAAAAGCTACTGCAACCCGCTACTTAATACAGGGGCGCACTGAATAGTAATCTACTGATTCTGTGCATTCAGCAGCAGCAAAAAAACATGCAATTTCACATGCGACCAATACTGTACATACTTAATTGGAGTATAGACACAGCAAAAAGGTATTGACAGCCAGGCTTGTGGGAGAGAAGATAGGTACGGAGTGTGGGCAAGAAAAGCAACTAAATATCTAACATAGATTGACAGGCTGCAGTCAGTCACAAAGGCACTCAAATCTCTCATGAACACTGATCTGACCAAATTGAGGAGATCGTTGGTGAAAACTTTTCACGTGTTCTAGAAAGCAATGATTCGGTGGATATCACTACACTGTAACATGAAATGTAACAAGGGGGCAGACGGTATATCCAAAAAAGGAGCAAAACTAATACAGGAAGAACACCTGGTCAGCTATGAAGAAGCAATAGCAATAATAAAAGAGCAATACAAGGTAAAGTGGCAGGAAGAATACTCCAAATATCACGCAGATGACGGATACTACCAGCTGCCCAGAAAAGACCAAAGCTATCATTAACGTCTCTGAGCTGCCAACAACAGAATGAGACGGCTCCTGTACACCAAATTTAAGAAAGGTGTCACCAGCCGATGTTATTGCAGCTTGGCAAATACGACAGCAGCACATGTACTTCAGGACTGCCTCCAGAACATGTACTTTAGGACTGCCTCCAGCACATGTACTCCAGGACTGCCTCCAGAACATGTACATCAGGACTGCCTCCAGAACATGTACATCAGGACTGCCTCCAGCACATGTACTCCAGGACTGCCTCCAGAACATGTACTCCAGGACTGCCTCCAGAACATGTACTCCAGGACTGCCTCCAGCACATGTACTTCAGGACTGCCTCCAGCACATGTACTCCAGGACTGCCTCCAGAACATGTACTCCAGGACTGCCTCCAGAACATGTACTCCAGGACTGCCTCAAGTACATGTACTCCATGAGTGCCTCCAGCACATGTACTACAGGACTGCCTCCAGTACATGTACTTTAGGACTGCCTCCAGAACATGTACTCCAGGACTGCCTCCAGAACATGTACTCCAGGACTGCCTCCAGTACATGTACTCCAGGACTGCCTCCAGCACATGTACTTCAGGACTGCCTCCAGTACATGTACTTCAGGACTGCCTCCAGGACATGTCTTTCCGGACTGTCTTCAGTACATGTACTTCAGGACTGCCTCCAGAACATGAACTCCAGGACTGCCTCCAGTACATGTACTCCAGGACTGCCTCCAGCACATGTACTTCAGGACTGCCTCCAGGACATGTACTTCAGGACTGCCTCCAGGACATGTCCTTCATGACTGTCTACAGCACATGTACTTCAGGACTGCCTCCAGTACATGTACTTCAGGACTGCCTCCAGAACATGTACTCCAGGACTGCCTCCAGAACATGTACTCCAGGACTGCCTCCAGTACATGTACTCCAGGACTGCCTCCAGCACATGTACTTCAGGACTGCCTCCAGTACATGTACTTCAGGACTGCCTCCAGGACATGTCTTTCCGGACTGTCTTCAGCACATGTACTTCAGGACTGCCACCAGTACATGTACTTCAGGACTGCCTCCAGAACATGTACTCCAGGACTGCCTCCAGTACATGTACTCCAGGACTGCCTCCAGCACATGTACTTCAGGACTGCCTCCAGTACATGTACTTCAGGACTGCCTCCAGGACATGTCCTTCATGACTGTCTACAGCACATGTACTTCAGGACTGCCTCCAGTACATGTACTTCAGGACTGCCTCCAGAACATGTACTCCAGGACTGCCTCCAGCACATGTACTTGATGACTGCCTCCAGTACATGTACTTCAGGACTGCCTCCAGTACATGTCTTTCAGGACTGTCTTCAGCACATAGTTCTGTGGAGAAGAATGTAGCTCACGTTGATTACACTAGAATAGAAAATGGTTGACAGTATTGAGACCCCGACAAAAATAGCGGAATTTATTGACGAATCCTGAGTACCATTATCAATGAGCAATGATGGCAGAAGAAGCGGGCGAGGAATATCTCTTTCTATTTCTTCTAGTGCCACGAATAACTTAAATGTTTCCACAGCTAACAAACACAAACTGCTGAAATGTTTTCTAAGACAGAAATACCATATAAACACATTCTGTCAGCCTGGATTAACTTTAGTATAAGATATTCTGTTCAAAACAAATAATAAAGACAACATGTATGACTTTCCCTCGAAGCGGGAATTGTTATAACCAATGTCAGGAGGTATGCAGCATAACGGTGACCAAGGACAAAAGAGATATCAAAACGGAGAAGAATTATTTGGCTTTGCATAACAAATTAGCTTGGAAAATATAGCCCATCTAAAGTGCTTAATTACCATTGTAGCAGATAGGGTAGTCTCAACTGTATCCCATGCTCCGGGAAAAGAAATGGTGAGGTCCGTTCTTACCAATTCAAGGGGGAAAAAATGTAACTGGTCAATAGAATTAAACTTTTAGATGTATTGGCCATTTCAATAGAGTCAATATTTAAAAATGTTTTAAAACATGATATGACAAGAAGTGTAGTCAACAGGCACTTTTGAAACTTATAAGCTTGGAAAAAAACCCAAGCATTCCAACATAAGAATGATAATAAATTCGTAAACCATACAGTATTAATTAATTATTATTTTAATTAATAGTATTCAACTTTTCAATAAAGACTGGCGCTTTTCCATGTCAATCAAAATAACGTTTAAAACATTTGAGAACTTGATATCACAACTTTGAAAAAAAAGAATTTCTCGAGTCGGATGGGATGTGGTAGAAGTGCAGAGACATGAAGGTGCCAGTTTGATCTCTTAACGGAGAAAATTTCATCTCACTTTCGTTATTGGAATACTTTATTATATTTTGATAATATTTTAAAGTGAATTGAAAGGCTCACGTTTTATTTATAACTTGCAATACTAAAAAAAGTTTTAGATAACAGAGTGACATTGTTTTAAGGATATAGGATACCTGGTTTCTGTTTTGTTTTTTTACTAGACTTTGTTTTAAGGATATAGGATACCTGGTTTCTGTTTTGTTTTTTTACTAGACTTTGTTTTAAGGATATAGGATACCTGGTTTCTGTTTTTTACTAGACTTTGTTTTAAGGATATAGGATACCTGGTTTCTGTTTGTTTTTTTACTAGACTTTGTTTTAAGGATATATGATACCTGGTTTCTGTTTTGTTTTTTTACTAGACTTTGTTTTAAGGATATAGGATACCTGGTTTCTGTTTTGTTTTTTTACTAGACTTTGTTTTAAGGATATAGGATACCTGGTTTCTGTTTTTTTACTAGACTTTGTTTTAAGGATATAGGATACCTGGTTTCTGTTTGTTTTTTTACTAGACTTTGTTTTAAGGATATAGGATACCTGGTTTCTGTTTGTTTTTTTACTAGACATTGTTTTAAGGATATAGGATACCTGGTTTCTGTTTGTTGTACTAAGATCGATTTCTGACTGATTTGACACATTGCCCAACAAAACGTGGGCGGAAAACGTTTCGGACGGACAAACGGTGAGAATTAATCAAATTGATTGCTTGCAAAATGTCTGTGCTGACAACTGTTTTATAATTAACTTAAGTCATTGGCGTTCAAAGTGTCATTTTCAAAGCACACGATTGAAAACCTGTTCAATCGCTTCTGTCTGATTGTGCTGCCAAACTTTATAAGTTTCAATTTTCAAAATGGGCTTTTCCCTGTACAATCGGTGTCTCTTATGCACGTGAACACTCTTGAGAGCGATTTCATTTTTGGGAAACACCGATTTGAGATTGCACGAAATTCGTTTGCTGGAAATATCAGAACGAGTTTCACATTTTTCATGTAGAGAGCGTCATTAAGCGCGTGAGATGCTTGTATTCATTTAGAACATGGTTCGTCAACCTTTTCATACATGGGGCCACTTTTTAAAACTTTCGTGAGGGTAAATCTCTTTTTTTAGCATCCACTAAATCTAAATTGAAGAAAATCTCCGGATCGTACACTTATTCTGTCTATTTTGCATTATTTTAATACATCATCTTCATCATATGGCATGTCCTTTGCAGAACGTCTTTCCCATCACAGCCCATTTGAAAGAAACTCGATCTCTTGTCCCATCTCCAGTCTGCTCCCCAGTCACGCTCAAGCATTCATTGACATCTTGGTGCCATCGCCTTCTTGGTCTGTCTTTCTTGCCCACCACATTATAGACCATTACCGTTCTCTCAAGACCGTTGTGTCTTTTGATGTGATCAAGTTATTTCTATTTTTTGTGTTAGTTGGTGGAATTTAACTTAACTTAACGTTTTTATACTGGTTTAGAAGACCCTGCAGAGTCTGTATACAACCAGTTACATTTACATCACCTTGCTCTAAAAGCTATGCGCATCCAGTTTATTCTTAAATGCATTAACTGTCCCTGCCTCCACTACCTCCCCTGGCAATGCATTCCAAGCAGACACCACTCTCTGACTAAAAAAATATTTCCTAATATCTAACCTGGACCTCTCTTTAGTCAGCTTGTAGCTATGCCCTCGTGTTATTGTAGGTGGCTGTATTTTAAAAAAAACTTGTTATAGTCTAATTTATCGATTCCTCTGATCATCTTATAAACCTGTATTAAGTCACCACGAATTCTTCTCTCTTCGAGACACTGTCGGCCGGTTTTTCTGAGTCGTTCCTCATAACTGTAATTGTGGAATCCCACTATCATCTTTGTCGCTCTTTTTTGTATTCTTTCTAGCATGTTTATGTCCCCTCTATGATAAGGACTCCCCACCTGTACACAGTACTTCAATCTAGGTCTAACTAAAGCTTTATACAGTTTGACGATCACTTCCTTGCTCCTATGTTTAATATTTCTTTTTATCATACCTAACATTGCATTTGCCTTTTTCACTGCTACCTTAACTTGCTCACTCACCTTTCCTGTATGATCTATTATAACCCCTAGGTCCCTTTCCTTATCTATCTTTCTAATATTGTTTTCTCCCTTTCTGTAATTATGTTCCATATTGGATCTACCCATGTGGATGACTGTACATTTATCTACATTAAACTCCATTTGCCAGCTTACAGACCATTCTCGAATTTGATCTAAATCCGACATCAATATATCCACTTCCGCTTTAGATGAGACACTACTGCATAGTTTTGTGTCATCAGCAAATTTTGCAATCATGGATCTCATATCAATGTCCAATCATTTATATATATCAAGAACAAAATTGGTCCCAAAACCGAGCCCTGTGGCACACCACTTTTCACTTCACACCACTCAGAGTACTCCTTATTTATGCCCACCCTCTGCCTTCTTCCCGTTAACCAATTTTCAATCCATTTGGCAACTTCCCCACCTATTCCATGTGATTTTAACTTTCGAAATAATCTTTGATGAGGTACTCTATCAAAGGCCTTTGCAAAGTCTAGATAAATAACATTCACTGGCTCCCCTTTATCTATGATTTTAGTAACCTCCTCCATGAATTCTAATAGATTTGTTAAGCATGATCTCCCTCTAGTAAACCCATGCTGACTATTTCTAATTAGATTAAATTTGTCTAAATGCATTACAATGCTTTCTTTGATTATTGACTTTTACAATTTACAGACTATGCTCGTTAAACTCACCGGTCTATAATTTGCTGGATCTGATTTTTTGCCTTTTTTGAATAAGGGGATCACTCCTGCATCTTTCCAATCCCGTGGAACAATCCCTTTTGTCAGTGATTAAGAACATAATATAGCCAATGGTTTTGCTAGTTGGTCTCTAATTTCATACAGCAATTTTGAATGAATACCATCTTGACCTGGACATTTATTCACTTTCAACCCCTCCAATTTTTTAAAAACCATTTCCTCTGTAATACAGATTGATCTTAATCCTGCTGTATCCATGTCTCTTTGAAAAATATCTATAGGCTCTGGGATCTTGGAGCAGTCCTCTTTTGTGAAGACTGTGCCAAAGTACTGATTGAGCAGATTAGCTGCCTCCCTATTCTCACTTATTATTTTCCCTGTATTGTCTATGAGAGGGCCTACTTTGTCTTTCGTTCTTTGTTTATTTCTAACATAAGAGAAGAAGCTTTTACTGTCAGGCTTGATCCTCTGAGCAAGTTTTTTTTCAAAGTCTATTTTTGCTGTTTTATTCGCTTTCTGAGATATGTTCTGCTTTTCCAAATATTTTACATATGTTTCTTTTGATTTTCCTGCCTCTATATATTTTTTCCATGCTTTATTTTTTGCTCTTCTACATTTCACTACAAATCTAGTTATCCACTTTTTACGCTTTGGGTTTACCTCCATACATGGAACACATTCCTCTTTTAGCGTTTCTAGAACTGTTTTAAAACTTTCCCACTCCTGTTCAACATCTGTTCCTACGACAATATCTTTCCAGATTATGTGGTTCGCTGCCTCTTTCATCCTCTTAACATCTGCCTTAGAGTAGTCGTATGTTCGCGTGTTAAGTTTATTTATGAACCAGTTCTCCTCTATGCCCAGCTCTTGTCGAATGAATGCAGTTTTCTTTCTTTTGGTCAATTATGTTATGAGAACCTTCGTAAAGCATTTGTACTCGAAAGACTCGATTCACATCTTTGAGGTTTGGATAACTGTCCATGTTTCACAGCCGTATGTTGTCACGAGAAAAAAAAATAGGTTCCTAAAAATGTTCACTTTTGTTTGTGTGCTGGTATTCTGCCATAGTTTCCTCAGGTTGTGTAGCCTCTGCTTGCATTAATAATAATAGTAATAATAAGATATTTTAATTCAGAATGTAAATATTCTGCCACCGCCTACCTGAAAAGCTAAAATCGCCCAATAGTCGGCGCTTGCGCCAATGTTGAAGAGCACTGGTTTAGAAGGTCACCATAATTCAGGTCTTTATCAGACACTGTGGCCAGATGCTTACACTTTTTATTTTTGTTTAGATCTTCGAATTATATTTTACTGACCGTAGAAGGAAAATGTATTTCGTATCTACGAATACGTTTCTCCACGTTTTGTCAGGTCAGAGTTCAAAGATTCAATAAACCGGAAGACATGTTTCCACTTTGAAGCGTACACTTTTGTTAATAGTTATCTTTTATTCTGATCCGTCATATCCGATAAGACGTTCACTTCACTTTCATTCATGTTTCTTCACATTGCTATAATCCAAATATGGACATCTACTTCTGGTCTTCAGTTCATATTAGCTAAATTTCCCTCCACTTTTCTGAAGATGTTTTCAGATTCAAGATGACCCATGACAACACAAATATGTCTACATTCTTAAGAATTCTAAAACTTATTTGGTTTGTTAAATATTTTTTTTTTATTTTTTTTTTTTGGGCGTTCGCCTTATTTTTCTAATCCCCAAGGCGGTGTGCGTTGCACCGTGTTTTTATTTTTGCGCCTGTCGGCCCAGTGCATCCTTCAGCTTGCATTTTATGTAAGGGTCTGCTTCCTCCTGCATTTTCTAAGGGTTTGCTTCTCCGAGGTAACGGCCAGTGCTGTGATGGGGATCGAACTCAGCACCTTCGGGTTGTTAGCCGTGCCACTTAACCACTAGGTCACGCCGTCCCCAAATATTTTGATAATGTCGTATCAAAAAGTGGCAGACAAATTGTTTCTAAGGTTCTCCGTTACCTTACTTAACCTTTCTGCCTCTCACTTTGTGTTGAGGTAACGGTTAGTATCATCTGATACAACCTCCGATCCATCTTCAATCTTTTCGAAACCTTCATGGAAATAATGGTCTTCTTGGTTTGTAGTTCTTAGTTCGACCTGTACTTCTCCAGGGACGATTGACTTTGTTCAGGTCAAAGATCTGGTTTGACCTGGATGTAGCTAGGAGGAGGATCTCTTGATTACCGGGCCAGGCACGAGCTGCAGATTGCCCCGCAGCGTTGGAAACATGCGCCGTGGAGGGTAGTTCACCGATGTGCCAGAGCATGTACATCAGCAACATATGAGGACCTTTATGTGTCAGACTGAGCGGCGTCTTAGTGTACGATAGGGACAAGAATAGCAACACTGCTTCACGGAGAGCATGCCGTAAGAGAAGACTAACTGTGTGACATGGCAATACACTGGCCATGACTAGGTGGTTTGTTAAGAGCAGCATAGATGGCGCCTAACAGGCTGCGGGTCTACTTTACTCTAGTGTTTGAGTCTATTTAAAATGGACTAACACATCGGTTATCCAATCTGCAAAAAACTGGTTGTATACAGACTGTACAGAGTCTTCTAAACCAGTGTAAAGACGTTTAGTTAAGTTATATTTTCTTAAAAGTGGTGATAGAACATAAATCGATTTGTAAAAGCCGAGAAAAAGGAACAGACAAAAGGAACAAATAGAAGCAGACACTCTAAATACAACACTCTGCCGTTTCAACTCCTATCGAGTTCAGACTGTGTCCAGCACAGAAGACATAGATGCCAAATTCATTCAGTTAACGGATCCTTGCTTGCAGTCAAGCAAAGTGTCCAGACATATTTGAGACACGGTCGTACGATTCATTACGGCAGTTTGATAGCGGAATTCTGATGTCGTTATAGAACTCTACAATCGTGTCCTTAGATGCCTTTCTTCATGAACAAGATGAAACGGTATAATGGCCCACGTACTCGATGTAACGTGCAGTTGTTGTTGTTGTTGTTGTTGTTGTTGTTGTTGTTGTTGTTGTTGAGTGCCCACACTGAGTAGTTTGACTCGTTTGTGCGCCCTTAAATGGACGTTAAGTGGCGGGTTGCTGCAGCTTTCCTCACATCCTGAGCACGCTGAAAAATGTGGACTGGGGTCCTCCAGGCGGTTGTGCTATGCTTGGGTTCATCTGCGTGTCGCTCACTACTACGGGGATCACATCGAACCTTACTTTGTTAGCCAGACTGTTGTCCTCGACAACAACCCATGTCCAGGACGATGAACTAGGAGGTCAGGTGAGGGTCTTGGCCAGTATATTTCTACTGACCCTGGTTAACATTGTCTAATCAGTATGTTTTGCCTGACCAGACGTTAACCTCATCGTTCCTAACGGGTAGTAAATGTCAGTTGATCGATGTGTGAAATGTCTGAAGTGGAGGTCATACTTATTGATTAGAACTTTGACCAGGCCAACACAAAGAACTGCTGTCCAATTACATCGACAAAATCATTACAGATGGTTATCGACAGAAACAATAGGTCCTTTACCCTACATCAGCACATGGTTTGAGACTCTCTTCCAAAAAATCAAATTCAATTACCAGCTCTAGAGTACCTAGAATTTTTACATTTTGTGTCGATCCAATAGTTCGATTCTCTGCAGAAAATGTCAAATCTCTAGAGGCATGAAAGCGAATGACAGAAAGCACATTAACTGTTTTGTTCATGTCCTAAATTGCACTCGTTTTCCTATTTTTATTAAAACTTATGTGCTTTATCACGCGCGTAGCCGAATGTATTCGATGTCTGCCTGTTGACAAGGAAGGCAACAGATAGAATCGCCGATAAAGCATGTGTTGTTTTTCCTGTTTGGGGTGAAATAAATAAACATAACCAGCACACGACGGGACAACTGCAGTGGCGAAGTGACCTGCAGTACCCAGCCTTTAAAAACTCTGACTCAAGTAAAAGAAGTAAAGTTGTGAGCCAGTAGTTATGTTTCTCTACGGTACAGGCAGGTCTGTGCCTAAGTTGCAGAGCCACTTGAGGCTAATTTGCTAGAGAGAGAGAGAGAGAGAGAGAGAGAGAGAGAGAGAGAGAGAGAGAGTGAGACATGAACGTTGTTGAGAGACGCGGGGCAGTACAAGACAACAACTTCCAGTGTAAGAATAGAGATCGAGGCAATGACTTTGGCTCTAAGGTGGATATCTGGGACCTTTGTAATGAGTAATGCAATCTATTCTGATCCTGAAGGTACAGGAGGTCTGGCTAAGACATGAGTGAATAGCTGTTGTAGAGGCCTCGAAACTTTTGGGAGGGCTGGATAAGGTATAAGTGCATAGCTGTGGTAGAGGATGAATCTTTGGGGAGGGCTGGCTAAGGTAAGAGTGAATAGCTGTGGTAGAGGCCTCGAAACTTTTGGGAGGGCTGGATAAGGTATAAGTGCATAGCTGTGGTAGAGGATGAATCTTTGGGGAGGGCTGGCTAAGACATGAGTGAATAGCTGTGGTAGAGGATGAATCTTTGGGGAAGGCTGGCTAAGGTAAGAGTGAATAGCTGTGGTAGAGGCCTCGAAACTTTGGGGAGGGCTGGCTAAGGTAGGAGTGAATAGCTGTGGTAGAGGATGAATCTTCGGGGAGGGCTGGCTAAGACATGAGTGAATAGCTGTTGTAGAGGCCTCGAAACTTTTGGGAGGGCTGGATAAGGTATAAGTGCATAGCTGTGGTAGAGGATGAATCTTTGGGGAGGGCTGGCTAAGGTAAGAGTGAATAGCTGTGGTAGAGGCCTCGAAACTTTTGGGAGGGCTGGATAAGGTATAAGTGCATAGCTGTGGTAGAGGATGAATCTTTGGGGAGGGCTGGCTAAGACATGAGTGAATAGCTGTGGTAGAGGATGAATCTTTGGGGAAGGCTGGCTAAGGTAAGAGTGAATAGCTGTGGTAGAGGCCTCGAAACTTTGGGGAGGGCTGGCTAAGGTAGGAGTGAATAGCTGTGGTAGAGGATGAATCTTCGGGGAGGGCTGGCTAAGACATGAGTGAATAGCTTTGGTAGAGGCCTCAAATGTTCGGGGAGGGCTGGATAAGGTAGGAGTGAATAGCTGTGGTAGAGGCCTTGAATTTTCGGGGGTGGGGGGGAGGGGGGATGGCTGGCTAAGGCAGGAGTGAATAGCTGTGGTAGTGGCCTCGAATATTTACTGAGGGCTGGCTAATGTAGGAGTGAATGGCTGTAGTAGTGGCCTCGAATATTTATGGAGGGCTGGCTAAGGTAGGAGTGAATAGCTGTGGTAGAGGCCTCGAATATTTATGGAGGGCTGGCTAAGGTAGGAGTGAATAGCTGTGGTAGAGGCCTCGAATATTTATGGAGGGCTGGCTAAGGTAGGAGTGAATAGCTGTGGTAAAGGCCTCGAATATTTATGGAGGGCTGGCTAAGGTAGGAGTGAATAGCTGTGGTAGAGGCCTCGAATATTTATGGAAGGCTGGCTAAGGTAGGAGTGAATAGCTGTGGTAGAGGCCTCAAATCTTCGCGATCTTACGTGGATATGTTGCAGGGCCATGCTGAGGTTTGTGGGAACGAGGGAGCTGACATGCTGTTCTGAAAGACTCTCCAGCTTGGACATTGACAATGAATAATGATGAAATGTTGAAGTTGGAAGAGGACACTGGATTCAATAGCCAGCAAAGCACAAATTGCAGTTTTGAAATCATACTCAGGGGTCCAGCAAAGATTGGCGCCTAAAAGGATGGAGCAGGAGTGTGTTGTTGTTGTTGAATGATAACAATGAGAAGGATTACTCTTTTGTGCTCCCCAAAAAGGACGTTAAGTGGTGGGTTGTCGTAGCTTTCCTCATATTCCGAGCGGGCTGTTGAAGGTGGACCAGGGTACTCCAGGCGGTTGTACTATGCTTGATTTCATCTGCGTGTCGCTACTACGGGGATCACGTTGATCCCTCACTTCGTTAACCAGGCAGTCGCGAAAACAGCACGTTTTCAGGAAGTGCTGCATGGAAACCGAGGTGAAGGCCAGTATATTTTGCCTGACCCTAACTAACATGTTTAATCAGTATGTTCTACCTGACCAGACGTTCGTTCTCCCTCCCAGGAGTAAGTGTAACTATGTACCTACAGGAACCATCAGTATCTACACCTCCCGCTGTTACTGCAAGAAACCGAGCACCAGTGAATCGTCCTGAACTTCAATGACTGCGATTATTAACAGAACAAAACTCATCCATCACCACAATAGCTTAAGATGCTCAAATCGTATCGATAATAAACTTGTCAGATGTTATCGCGTATCATTATTCTCATTCAATGAACAACACATTACGTATTGGATTCATTCATTCATTTTGAATTCCACAAAGTGGTTCTCAATATTGAAGATGCAACTTTTGTTACTTTCTTCTTATTCTTTCTTGTATTTATGCGTCTTTTATGACTTTCTTTACTATTTGTGGTTTTTCCTTCTTTTTTAGACCTGGCTTAGGTTTCCACAAGTTTCTTATATTTTTGTTCTTTCTACCGCCCTTTCTACCGGCTGAGCTCTATCAAAGTTTTAATGTTGCTCCTTAACTTAACTTAACGTCTTTGTACTGGTTAAGAAGACTCTGCAGTCTGTATACAACCAGTATCATTTACATTACCTTGCTCTAAAAGTTATTCGAATCCAATTTATTCTTAAATACATTAATTTTCCCTGCCTCCATTACCTCCTGTGGCAATGCATTCCAAGCATTCACTACTCTCTGACTAAAAAAATATTTCCTAATATCTAATCTGGACCTCTCGTTAGTTAATTTGTAGCTATGCCGCCTTGAGCTTGTAGGTGGTTATATTTCGAAAAACGTGTTATAGTCTAATTTATTCTTTTCTCTGATCAACTTAAAAACCTGTATTGTCACCTCGAATTCTTCTCTTTTCTAGACAATATAGGCTGGTTTTTCTTAATCTTTTCTCATAACTGTAATTCTGGAATCCCGCTTTCAGCTTTTGTCGCTCTGTTTTGTATTCTTTCCAGCATGATTATATCGTGATTGATCTTTCTCGAACACTCTAATTGGTGACAACTTTTTCCCTTTTTTTAAATTATTGTATGATTGAATTGAAACCGATCACGCACGCTATCATCAGCGTTAGTACGGCAAATAAGCCGTATAGGAGAAAGCCAACAATATTCTGTATGGGTCCTGATCTTTTGCAGTGCTGTACCAATGCGAGCCTAGGTCTTTGTTCAGTCCATCTCGCCATAGCATAGGTTGAAAGTCTTGCGAACATTGTTTGACGTGTCCATATGTTGTCAGGCACGCGTACTAAATGCCCGCCCAGCAATGTTTGCACGATTTCGCTGCATCCACGTCCCGAAAGTTTGATGTCGAATATCTTAGTTTCAGATCTTATCCCTTTTTGAATTGTTCAGTACGCTTCCGTCCATTGCTTTCTGATTGATTCTCCGGAACTTAAAATCGGTCACACTTCGCATCCGGAAAACATCGCTGGAATGACAATGCAATAAAAAGTTTTTCAAATATTTTTAATTGCATCCCTGCGATGTGCTACGGTGCAGAGACAACAGCATTTACAAAATCACTAGAGGACAAATTGAGAGTAACTCATGCATCTTTTGAGAGACGGTTCATCAGAAATACTTTCCGCCATCAACATATTATGCAAAATATATGACACACAACGATTGTACTTGGTGAATAATGTCTATGCAGTCAATGTCTATATGTCTATGTCTATGTCTATATGTCTATGTCTATGTCTATATGTCTATGTCTATGTCTATATGTCTATGTCTATGTCTATATGTCTATGTCTATGTCTATATGTCTATGTCTATGTCTATATGTCTATGTCTATGTCTATATGTCTATGTCTATGTCTATATGTCTATGTCTATATGTCTATGTCTATGTCTATATGTCTATGTCTATGTCTATATGTCTATGTCTATGTCTATATAATCTACGCAGAAAAGGCAAAACATAAATGGGCAGGTTGCGACGAAACATTGGTCGATAGAGCACGGCGACAGCAATCTGTTACTTCCGAGGCACAAAGAGACTGCGATGAAGACTACAATGCGTTGGTCAGATTCCCTTGCTGCCCTCAGCAACATCCGAGACGTCTCTGGGGGAATGCAACCCATTGGATTGCCATGGCCCACGTTGGGACCCTCAGCTACGTTCAGAACGGGTCATCAAGTTCAAGAAGATAAAACTGATAGTCAATATTAATCAATCTGTGATACGCTCACCACAGGGCTTCTAGAACTGTGAGGATTCTGGGCAATTGCCCAGTGTGCCCCTGCTGTAAGACGATACTGATATCAGGTTTGAGTAGGACGTCTTGCAAAGAGACGTTCCACGAGATCATAACGTTATACTAGTTATCAAATTCTATCTCACGTGACCTGCCCACTATCACTCCCTGCTTTTATCTCTATTATAAATATTTTATACCCACTCAAGTAAAAATATCGAGCGATCATGACAATCGATTTTGTGTAATGCACTCAACTCTTCAAACCCACTCAGACGTGATCGCCAAAGCTGCCTTGATGCTAGTAACGCATTGTCCCTGTAATAACAGCCTTTTCCTACACATCGCTTGTGTATAATTTTAAAATTAAAGAGATCTTGCTAGAAAGGGCAGAAAGCTTATCTTCTTCTTCTTCTTTTCATACGTTGTCAGACGTCAACTTGAATTTGTTCGAAGAAAGCAGCTGTCATCCTGAGGCTGTTGACACTACCATAGAGCTTGTCTAGTGTTGGTACTGGTGATGGCCACATGTGCTAGAAAGCTTATGAAAGAACTAATTAATTTTAATTTACTTTTGGAGAGGGTGGTCAAGCGGTTAGAATGTCAATGTTATAGTCACAGAGATTAAGATTCGAATCTTTGTAAAAAGTTACTAAAGAGGTGTACACACGGAGCCTATCAACCACATCATGTAAAACCATTGTTACATGTAACGGTAACTACACATTTTTGGATACAGACTACCAGTAAAGGAGGACAGCTGCAGTTGTGGTTCTGTGCTCAACCATAGCTGGCACCTTTAAGGAAGCCTGTGTTCCTGTTTCATATATCAATCATTTGTAAATGGGTACCTGACCTGCGGAAAAGAAATAGACAGGCACCGACGAAAGGCACTGCCTACACAGCTTGCACAAGATATAGCTTAATACAATGAAGACTCTAACACTCCGTCCCAAACGGCAGTTTCTTCAATGTGAATTTATTTATTTCAATGTGAAAATATAGCCTGTTCTGGACATCAGTCAACACCAAAGCCTTCGCACCTTTCTGTTAAACTCCAAAACACTACTTGTAATGTTCTATGTGACGGAAACATGGTCACACTCAGCTATCTAAGCATCTCTCGAAAGACCCATGGCTGAGCTCACGCTTCATAGCCAGCGCACCAAAGGCCTGTACAAATCCGAAATTTGTCAATTGCCCCTGGTGGAAGATGCAGCTACTTATGCAGACACTGTTGAGCGAGCCATTTACTGCGAAGAACTGACAATAGTTTGAGCATAGCGACAGCAATATTGTACACCAGAGACAAGAAGCTACCAAAGCGATGATCTGGCCCCCTTGCATCCCGCAACAACGTTCACCATGCTACAGATGGGCGACTCATTATCTACTTGCCCACCAGGGCTCATAACAAAGACAGTTGGAAATGAAGTCTTACATCCGTAACGGTGTAACCACCACTGAAGGATAGCTCATCCAGTTAGAAAGTACCAGAGTATTTATCTATTGTCTGTCATTTATTTTGTTGTGGAGAACAGATTAACGTGGGGTAAGGGGAACTCAGACAATAGTCCAGTCAGGCACAACATACTGACCAGGACGTCACGTCAGGGCCAGGCACAACATACTGACCAGGACGTCGCGTCAGGGTCTAGCACAATACACTGACCAAGAACACAATATTTCGCCCATGTAGCGTTCCATGGAAACAAGGTGTTTTCAAGGCAGCCTGGCTGACGAGATGTGGATCGATGTGATCCCTATAGTAGTGAGTGCCACACAGAAGAAGCCAAGTATAATACAATCGCTTGGAAGGACCGTGGTCCCCCTTCATCAGCATGCTCGGGATGTGAGAAAAGCTACTAAAACTCGTCACATAACGTCCTTTTCAGAACGCACAAAAGAGTAAACATACTCAATGTGGGCATTAAATAACAAGCAACAACAAGCAACAACAACACTGCATGGTGAGATAAAACAGATGGAGTGTAGGGACTTCGATTTTTAATTGATATATTCTGCACAACCGATGTATTGGCTCACAACATTTTTTACATTACAACAAAGTCGATATAGAGGCTTCAACAATTGTCAAGTTTACATGGCACGGTTTATCCACGCCTTATAAAAGTAAATAAAGCTCACGACTTCACGCATGTGTGAACATTGGGGAAATATTGTTAGGCCCATTTGTTTTCTTAACCACTGGTCCACTAGCGGTGATGGGGACAACATCACGCCTGCCGCCTTTACTTACCCGGATTATTCTGGTAACCAATTTATTAGGCTGGTTGGACCCGTGGAACCGTTTTACGATCCGGAAAAATTCCGCACCAACTGGGAACCGAACCCGATCGCTCAGCTGAGAACTAGCCATTGCGATACTTGGTTTCTTCTCCATACCGAAGTCCTCTTAAATGTATAAATGAACATAAAATAGTTATGCAATGGGTCCCTGGTAACTCAAATACATATGACAATAATAACGCAGACAGACTGGCTAAGAAGGGATCAAGTAAATCACATCAATGCATACAACCAACCCTACAAACAGTCAATACTACTGAAGACTGAAAAAAGATTGGCTGAATACATAAGCAATGCGAAGAACTGGGAGAGAAGCATATGGCCCTTCCAAAATCCCAAATACAACATCAACCACCTGAAAAGAAGAGATCAAAGCACCATTTTTTGTCGACTTCGCACTCAACACATACGATTTAACAGTGACGAACATAATCCAACCAGAACATATTGGTTCTGATTCTTGCCCACAGGCCGCTGGACCAATAACTAACCAACCAATTTGTAAAACAGCATGTACTTGGTACCAGGTGTTATAGATTGCAAAAAATAATGTGCCAAGAGGCTAAGCTGAGTGAAAGTTAATATAACAGAACATACGTTTGGTACTGACTTACAGATGGGTAGTCGGAAGTGTGTGAATCCCAGAATCTGTTAGTTGAAAATTAAGAATATGATTAACTCTGCAGTGGGTTTTTTTTTGTTTGTTTGTGTTTGCGTTCGCCTTAATTTCTCTATTCCCTAAGGCAGTGTGCCTCGCACTGTTCCCCTATCATCCCAATGCATCCCACTTCAGCATGCATCTTAAGTAAGGGTCTGCTTCCTCCTGCATTTTCTAATGGTTTACTTCCCCGGGGTAACGATCGGTGCTGTGATGGGGATCGAACCCAGCACATGTGGGTTATGAGCCGTGTCACTTAACCACTAGCCCACGCCGTCGCCAGTCTGTAGTGTTGAGATTGACAACGTCACGATGTAAAATCGGCTACTACAGAAACCACCTACTACAAGAGCGTAGTTTGATTGATGCTCTGTTAGAAGAGGTCAATTGTAGTTGTGCTCCGCTGCTAATTAGAATTATAAACCAACATGTTAAGACACAAGCTTCTCGCAACAGAGATTTATTTCAGCTCCATAGGACTGAATAGTAGTCAGTGGCAGGTGAAACATACTGATCAAGGTGGGAGTGAAGAGTAATCAGTGTCAGGTGAAACATACTGATCAAGGTGGGAGTGAAGAGTAATCAGGGTAAAGTGAAACATACTGATCAAGGTGGGAGTAAAGAGTAATCAGTGTCAGGTGAAACATGCTGATCAAGGTGGGAGTGAAGAGTAATCAGGGTAAAGTGAAACATACTGATCAAGGTGGGAGTGAAGAGTAACCAGGGTAAAGTGAAACATGCTGATCAAGGTGAGAGTGAAGAGTAATCAGGGTAAAGTGAAACATACTGATCAAGGTGGGAGTGAAGAGTAATCAGGGTAAAGTTAAACATACTGATCAAGGTGGGAGTGAAGAGTAACCAGGGTAAAGTGAAACATGCTGACCAAGGTGGGAGTAAAGAGTAATCAGGGTAAAGTGAAACATACTGATCAAGGTGGGAGTGAAGAGTAACCAGGGTAAAGTGAAACATGCTGATCAAGGTGGGAGTGAAGAGTAATCAGGGTAAAGTGAAAAATACTGATCAAGGTGGGAGTGAAGAGTAACCAGGGTAAAGTGAAAAATACTGATCAAGGTGGGAGTGAAGAGTAACCAGGGTAAAGTGAAACATGCTGATCAAGGTGGGAGTGAAGAGTAATCAGGGTAAAGTGAAACATACTGATCAAGGTGGGAGTGAAGAGTAACCAGGGTAAAGTGAAACATACTGATCAAAGTGGGAGTGAAGAGTAATCAGGGTAAAGTGAAACATACTGATCAAGGTGGGAGAGAAGAGTAACCAGGGTAAAGTGAAACATACTGATCAAGGTGGGAGTGAAGAGTAACCAGGGTAAAGTGACTATACTAAGAACTGATCTCACTGGAACCAGACGTTGACACGGCAGTTTGTCCAACGATATTGGGATGATACTGTAATCTCTATAGTGCGGAGATTGCATAGAAGCCCTGAATTGCACTACAGCCAAGAGGAGCCCGGTCCACCTTTTCAAGTACACCTCAGGATGATAGACGAGCCACTGCAAGCTGCTACCAAAGAAACACAACTAACTGAACTCACGAGTAACTACGAACAAAATTAACAACATTATTTTTTTTTAATTGAATTTAATCAATTGTGTTCACCGTCGCGTCCAGTAAAAAGAGAAGAATTGGAGGCGTCTTAATACAGGTTTATAAGATCATCAAAGGAACGGATAACATTAAATATTACACGTTTTTTTTCAAAATACAAGCACCTACAATAACAAGAGGGCATAGCTACATATTTACTAAAGAAAGGTCTCGATTTTAAAATTAGAAGATATTTTTTTTTATTCCGAGAGTGATGAATGCTTGGAATACATTGCCACAGGAAGTAGTGGAGGGAGGGGTAATTAATGCATTGGGTGCATATAGCTTTAAGAGCAAGGACATGTAAGTGAAACTGGTTGTATTCAAACTCTGCAGTCTTGTAAACTAGTATAAAGTTAAGTGTAAGTTATTATTGGCTGTTTGTTGATATTTGTTTGTTCCTTCCATCTACCTTCTCCAGATCACAAAGTGACGGGAAGGAGAGAGGGCAGTTTAGAAAACACAAAAGTCTTACAACAGTGTTTGGGCATGTGAAGTTGAAGGGTAGGAACACATTTCTGAAACCTGGAGGGCAACAGGAAAGTGCCAATTGCTTACACATCATTTTAAAAGACGAACGGGATCAAGATGCTGAACAGCGCTGCAGTGGTCAGCGACCCATAGCTGACTGCTAGCGTTAGGGCCAGTGAACCATAGCTGCCAAGACCTTTCTATATCTCCACGCGGTGATCCTGGATAACTGGCTGCAGTAGGTCAGGCTGGCTAAGGAGAAGGGATCGAAGAGGGAATGCTAACCCGGTACTCAAAAAATGCTTGCTGAAGTCGGATGTGTTGGACCGACAGGTGAAAATATCGCAGTCAGACTGTAAACTACGACACAACGCATTCCGTTCTCTGGAGTACATTCTGCTACTTAAGCCCTTTCAGGGTTTGTTAGCGGCAGATTGAGAACGAACGAAGCCAAGCCCAAAAGACGACGCATACTATTCTCTGGGCTAACACCAACACAACCAAGAACGTCTATGTAAGACATACACTGCACATGGAGCTGACAACATTTTGGTTCATCGATCGATTGAATCAAGCACACAGTCAAGTATTGATTTACCAATAAATCAAACAGTCAAACGTTCATTTACCGAGTAAATAATCAATCATATTTTCGATAAAATAAACTCATTTCATCTGCAAAGATGGAGCGAAGAGTAATCTGGGTCAGGTGAAATATACTGATCAAGACCAGACCTCTCGACCTCTTTGGGGATGATCAGACAGGTTGTGTTTCTGCGGTGTAATCAACAAACTGGGAGACGACACTTTAAACCGCAAAGTGGTGAGGTTATTTAGGAACATTGCGTTGCACTACAGCCCAGTACACCTTCTAAAATATGCCTTGAGGTGTAAGAAAATCCACTGTAACCCACCACCACCAGAGAAGATCACGAGTTCATTCAAGTCGAGTAGCATTAAACAACATCTCTGAAGAGCCTCTGAGTGGCTCAGTGGGCTGAGCTGTGATTCTAATGGAAAATGACAAGGTTTGCACCCCGGTAGCGACACGCTCCATCGTACCCATATGTAAATAAATACATGTCTCCTGAGTCTTGATGAAAACATGTTAGAAGAGACCTAAATAAACGCTGAAACCTAGCAAAACGACAGTTTCTTTCAGATAAAAGTGCCTGATATTGGTGCAGAACTACCCTTTCCCTTGTTAAATTAATAAGCGAGGCTGTGGTGGTAACTAACATTCAAATTAACCGGTGCAAATTAGGAGGAAACAAGGCAGGTGAGGGAAGCGATGCTATAACTGCTCGTCTCTCAAGAAGGGAATGTAGGTACGTTTCAATCCGATATCTGAATCCAGCATTTTTCAAGCGTCTCTTGGTCTCAAGAGAGATTAGACCGACGCCGAATCCTATAGAAGATGGACGTTAAACTTGGAGGTTCCGTGTTGTAGTTTAATGCCCACATTGAGAAAATGTACTCTTTTGTGCGTCCTGAAATGGGCGTGAAATGGGGGATTGTAGCAGCTTTCCTTACATCCCGAGCATGCTGATGAAGGTGGGCCATGGTCTTCCAGGCGGATGTCCTAAGCCTGGCTTCATCTGCGTAATGCTTGCTACTGCGGGGATCACATCGATCCAGATCTCGTTAGCTAGATTTCCCTAAAAATAGCCCGTTTCGAGGGAACGCTACATGGAAGATAGTTCCAGTATTGGTCGGTATATTATGCCTGACTCTAACGCGATGTTCTGGTCAGTATATTAAGCCTGACCCTAACGTTATGTTCTGGTCAGTATATTTTGCCTGACCCTAACGCGATGTTGTGGTCAGTATTTTATGCCTGACCCTAACGCGATGTTCTGGTCAGTATATTAAGCCTGACCCTAACGCTATGTTCTAGTCAGTATGTTATGCCTGACCCTAACGCGATGTTGTGGTCAGTATATTAAGCCTGACACTAACGCGATATTTTGGTCAGTATATTATGCCTGACCCTAACGCTATGTTCTGGTCAGTATATTATGCCAGACCCTAACGCGATATTTTGGTCAGTCTATTAAGCCTGACCCTAACGTTATGTTCTGGTCAGTATATTATGCCTGACCCTAAATGACTGACCTTAACGTGACGTTCTGGTCAGTATATTAAGCCTGACCTTAACGCTATGTTCTTGTCAGTATATTATGCCTGACCCTAACGCTATGTTCTGGTCAGTATATTAAGCCTGACACTAACGAGATGTTCTGGTCAGTATTTTGTTCCTGATTGGACTAACGTCTCAGTATACTATGTACATGGAAAAGAACTCTAGGCAGTTGGAAATTGAAAAAGCAGGCTGTTAGCAACAATTCTAAAGGTAACGAAATCCCTGCCCATTAGAGACCCACATGAAGATTAAAACAAGAAGGGAGACCGTCCATAACGGAAAGACACACCAGGCCAATTAGATTTATGTTTGCACAATCGAATTTAAGTACACACAAAGACCTCTACAGCCCTATGGGAAAGAAGACAAGTCACTAAGCGACTATGTTCTGTGAGTATAGTTCAGGTTTCTCTTTGAATCTTCTTCTTCTTCATCGATCAACTGATGCTATGCTTCTAGTCTGGTGAGATTCACGAAGGAGACTGCGTTTCAGGTCTTCGCCGGTCCCCCACAGCTTTTCGAGCATGGTCGCTCCCCAAGGCCAGATTGTCTCTCTTTGGTCTGCATAGGTAGGGCATTCTCGCAGAAAATGTTTTGGTGTTTGCTTGGGTGCTCCACAATCGCACATGGCAGTGTCTATGAGATAAATTCTGCGAAGGTGCGCCTTGAGTCTACAATGTCCCCTTTGAGTCTGAAGATCTATGTCTGTCCATGGCCGCCAAGTTTGTCTATGCTGTCATTTTCTGGCTTGTATTCTTTGTACATGTTCTCTCCTTTCTGCCCTCGATTGTTTGATGAGTGTCTTTGTGCTGTTCTCTCCATTATGTCCTCATGGATTGTTTGATGAGTGTCTTTGTGCTGTTCTCTCCATTATGTCCTCATGGATTGTTTGATGAGTGTCTTTGTGCTGTTCTCTCCATTCTGTCCTCGATTGTTTGATGAGTGTCTTTGTGCTGTTCTCTCCATTATGTCCTCATGGATTGTTTGATGAGTGTCTTTGTGCTGTTCTCTCCATTCTGTCCTCGATTGTTTGATGAGTGTCTTTGTGCTGTTCTCTCCATTATGTCCTCATGGATTGTTTGATGAGTGTCTTTGTGCTGTTCTCTCCATTCTGTCCTCATGGATTGTTTGATGAGTGTCTTTGTGCTGTTCTCTCCATTATGTCCTCATGGATTGTTTGATGGGCGTCTTTGCTTCTTTATAGCTCTGTGGCTGGGGAATCTGCTTGCCACCACTTCCGGCTTTTGTGAGCTCATCTGCTTTCTCGTTTCCAGGAATCCCACAGTGGGCCGGAACCCATTGTAGGACTAAATCTGTTTTTTGAGACAGCAATCCTATGTTGTATTTAGTTTCATGGGAGAGTCTATCTTGTTTGTGGCTTGTGATGGCTTGGAGAACACTCCTGGAGTCTGTTAGAATGACAGTTTTCCTTGTATTTATATTTTGGCTGATAAGAATCTGAGTTGCTGCATGAACAGCTCTTGCTTCAGTACTGAAATTTGATATTTGGATAGAAAAAAAGGAATGGAACCCACATTTTGTTTGTGTCCCTTATAAAGGCATTTTGGTAATAATGTTAATAGCACTGGTGTTTTTGATTCAACGAGTGTCTGGCCAGTGCTTGTCCATGTTCTTATACTTTTTACTTGTTGCTATAACAACAAAAGGCATTTAGTTGACGTGAATGAATCAACAACATTCTGTATCCAGTAAACATTCGCACTGTTCTCAGTTGATGAAGAATATTTTAAACATGTGGTGTCCGGGAACATACTCATTCAATTCATTGATACTATGTCCCCGACGGGACTGTCAATTTTAGAACACTGGAACCTTTCATGCATGTCGTAAATTACTACAATACGTTGTTCGTGAGGCTAGCAGCCTTATAACTGAAAATCGTTGCTATTGGAACGGATACTTGGAATGCAAGCTTTCTGTAAAGGTTACCGTATTTTACCCTCGGAGAGAAAATTGGAATCGTGAAAGGAAATATTGTTTACCTAGTCCATTTAGGATTAATCGTGGATAGGAGGACTAACGGCTGGCCAGGCAAAACATACTGACCAGACATGATATTCAGGGTTAGGTAAAACATACTGACCAGACATGATAGTCAGGATTAGGCAAAACATACTGACCAGACATGATAGTCAGGGTTAGGCAAAACATACTGACCAGACATGATAGTCAGGGTTAGGCAAAACATACTGACCAGACATGATAGTCAGGGTTAGGCAAAACATACTGACCAGACATGATAGTCAGGGTTAGGCAAAACATACTGACCAGACATGATAGTCAGGGTTAGGCAAAATATACTGACCAGACATGATAGTCAGGGTTAGGTAAAATATACTGACCAGACATTTTAGTCAGGGTTAGGCAAAACATACTGACCAGACATGATAGTCAGGGTTAGGCAAAACATACTGACCAGACTTGATAGTCAGGGTTAGGCAAAATATACTGACCAGACATGATAGTCAGAGTTAGGCAAAACATACTGACCAGACATGATAGTCAAGGTTAGGCAAAACATACTGACCAGACATTATAGTCAGGGTTAGGCAAAACATACTGACCAGACATGATAGTCAGGATTAGGGAAAACATACAGACCAGACATGTTAGTCAGGGTTAGGTAAGATATACTGACCAGACATGTTAGTCAGAGTTAGGTAAAACAGACTGACCAGACATGTTAGTCAGGGTTAGGTAAGATATACTGACCAGACATGTTAGTCAGGGTTAGGTAAAACATACTGACCAGACATGTTAGTCAGGGTAAGGTAAAACATACTGACCAGACATGTTAGTCAGGGTAAGGTAAAACATACTAACCAGGACCATCACCTTGGCTTCTTAGCAGCTCTCCTTGAAAACGGACTGTTTTCCTGGCAGTCTGGCTAACGAGGTGAGGGATCGACGTGATTACCGCAGTAGTGAGTGATACGCAGATGAAGCCAATCATAGCACAACCGCCTGGAGGACCAATGTCTACCTTTATCAGCACGATCAGGATGGGAGGAAAGCTACTGCAACCCGCCAATTAACGTTATTTTCAGGGCGCACAAAAGAGTAACCTACTCATTGTGGACATTCGCAAACCACAACAACACTTAATCGTCGACCGCAAGGTCTGTAATGACTATGTTAGAACGTCTTGACTACTTTTATAACAAACGACCTACGACAACAAATATTTCCGAGCGATGCAGTTATCATGCAAACAAATCAAAACATCTGTAGACATGCCACGGTAACAGAAGAAAAGATAGACCTCGGAGCAGGTCGAGAAAAGTTTGGTATCCTCGCGGCGGAACAAGGCCGCCGGTAAGACCTCTAATTCGTTGATCAGACTGCTGGACTGCAGCGGTCAGCGACCCATAGCTGACTTCTAGCGTCAGTTCCACTAGCCAGAGCTGCCAAGACGTTTCTATACCACGCGGTTATTTTGGATAACTGGCTGAAACACAGCAGACTGACTACGGAGAAGGGATCGAAGAGGAAAGGCTAACCCGGTACTCAAAAATGCCTGCTCGATTCGGATATGTCGGACAGAAAAGTGTAAATATCGCAGTAAAACTGTAAACTACGACACAACGCATTCCGTTCTTCGGACAACATATTCCAACTCGCAAAACCCTTTTTACTGATTGACCGCAGTCGATTGAGAACGAAAGAAGATACATCCTCGATACGTTAAAAAGAAAGCGTATTACCCACTGGGCCTCCATATCCATGATAGACATCGCTGTAGACAAAGTTCGGACACGCAGCGGTACACCACCCACTGACGGACAGTTCATCAAGTAATCATGTAATCAAGTAATTCAGTAATCAAGTAATTAAGTAATCAAGTAATTGAGTAAGTATAACAAAGAAAGCATTCAACTTACGAGAGAGAGAACCGCTAATTCATGTATCGGTTTAAACCATCGCAGTATCCTCAATTGATGAAGCAAATCTGAAATAGATTATGTTAGGGTATATCCCCACAGGGTAGTTCTTACGAGACTTCCTGTAAGCAACCATCTCGTGCATGATACGGTGAGCAGTCTGCGAATATTTGCAGGCATACTTTGGCGCAGGCAGTCGCTTGTGCGCGAAACACGTGGAGAAAACTACTCGACTTCTCCATCCAATCATAAAGGTATCGATCTCGTGTTCAACCAATCAGAAGGGAAAGATTGACTTTTTGAAAGCCAATCATTGGAAGCGATAATGCGGCCTCGCGCATATATGTATATACATACACGTGCTCAACAGCACACAGCCGCACACGCGTGCACACGTGCGTATATATGCACGTTCGTACACATACAAACTTTAACAATTACAGACACACATGCAGCCCTACACACATACACAAGCATGCACACACGCACAGAAACACGCACACACACACACAGACGCAAACATACACGAATATACAAACACATGTACACGTACACACATACACACACGCACATACATGTACGAACATACATATACGAACATACACGTACACAAATACACTTAAATGCACATGTACACACATATATACACAACTACTCACACGCACACATACACACGCATACACACCTGCACATGTTACACGAATATCTACACATACACAAATGTACAGATATACACAGAATCACATATACACTCACGCGCACACAATTACATACCCATACACACATGCACCGACACATACATATTCGCACACATTACACGAATAAACACACATACGCAAACATGTATATATACATATATACACATAATTGCACACAAGCGCACATACACTCAAACGCACACACATACACATACACATGTACACACACATGTGCACTCATTTACACACAAACATTCTTCTTCTTCGTTCGTTCCCAATCTCCAGCTACCAAGCCCTGAAAAGGATTTTGCAAGTAGCAGAATGTTGTACGTAAATTCTAACATCTACCTGGGCCAGGAAATTACGAACTCTCGTCAACTGAATCGTGAGATTTCAAGATGAATAGCAGAGCGGTTCATCGATAGCTGCTCACATTAAAGTTACCCAGTTGGCTCAGTTTTCACCAAATCAAGATGCTGAACAGCGCATGAGCTGCAGTGGTAAGTGACTCATAGCTGACTGCTAGCGTCAGGGCCAGCGAACCATAGCTGCCAAGACCCTTTTACACCTTCACGCAGTGATCCTGGATAACAGGCTCCAGCAGGGCAGACTGGCTAAGGAGAAGGGATCGAAGAGGGAATGCTAACACGGTACTCAAAAAAATGCTTGCTGAAGTCGGATGTTTTGAACCGAAAGGTGTAAATATCGCAGTCAAGCTGTAAACTACGATACAACGCATTCCGTTCTCTGGACTACATTCTGCTACTAAAGCCCTTTCAGGGTTTGGTAGTGGGAGATTGAGAATGAACGAAACCAAGCCAGGCCAAACCCATCCTTCAGCAGATGAAAAATGACAAGACGTGATCTTACATGTTTAACAGCGTGGTTATTCCTGCCATAATATATGGCTGTGAGGTCTGGAACCTCCGAAAAACAGATGCTGACAGACTTGGAGGCACCTAACGACCGATGGAGCGAAGAACACTGACAGTCTAGCTACGAGACCGCATACACAGCACTGAAATTAGGCGCCAAACCTCTTCAGCGACGTCGTGGATACAGCGCTATTTAGAAAATACGGATGGGCGGGTCATGTTATACGTTTGTCTGACAACCGAATGACACATATAATTATATACTCGTGGTCTTACATCTTTCAACAGCTTCCAGAACGTCCACCAATGAGATGGAGAGATGGCCTGTGAGAGATTCTTGGTACTACGTGGTTCTTTAAGGCAAAGGATATATATGTATTAAGCCGTCATTTGGCTACCTCGCATCAGACATCTAATGTCTTATTGGATACTAGGATTACAAGTTACAAATTACAGAATGTTGTCCGCAGAACTGAAGGCGTTGTGTCCTAGTTTACAGATTGGTCATATATTTGCACCTTTCAGTCTGGCACATCCGACTTCAGAAGGACACACACATACATAAATACAAGCACACATAGATCTACGGTGCTCCTTACAGAGCATGTGTCCACATTTACACTTGGACACTTAGAACATCTGGGACAAATCCCTTTGTGTACTATTAAGGTAATGGTTACAACAGCAATTTATTTACATAGGGAAGTTGCTTTACTCATTCACAACCCTCTTTATGCGCATTTACGATATTCTTGGAAGGTAAAAGTCAGTTCTATAGCAGACACAACTCAGGGATGGCGTATTAGATACTTAGTTGATAGATACTTCAGATTTTGCTGGCGTAAGCTGGTCATTTTTCTTCTCCACTGCCATTGCTTCCCTAACAGTAAGTAAGGTACCAATTTCCAGCTGGGTTTATTGGAGTGTGTCGATCACGGGGCTCTACCACGGTTTTGTGAGACGCTATTGCTGAACCACCCGAGTGGTCTGCCGTATGACAAGGACAAGAATAGCACCATTGCCTCACGAAGAGAATGTCGTACGAGGCAACTAGCTGTGTGACATGGCATAACACCGACCATGCATATGTGGCTTATTTAGAGCAGCATAGATGGTGCCTAACAGGCTGTAGGTCTACTTTACTCTTGTGTTTGAGTCTATTAAGGTGGACTCGCACATCGGTTAACCCCTCCCCGTAAGCGATGGAACCAACTATGTAGAGTATTAAGCTGCTCGAGCCTAGCCGACTAAGCAAGAAATCTTTCTCCCGGCTACATCCAGCTCTTTATCAGAGCTGGGACCTGCACATGGGCATCTGCCCATGTAGAAGTACTGGTCGACTAAGAACTCTGCTATTAATATGCTCCGATGTATGTCCTCCTCTCCTCGGAAGGTTACAGAGGATGTATTCCATTGATACAGGTGCATGTTGGGTGGATTTATGTGACACGAGGACGCTAAATGTGTTCGGTCTGCTGCTAAAAGGTTTGTGCCTTGCTCAAATAATGCAAACACCAAATTAAAGGAACAAAACATGCTGAAGTCGGATGCGCTGGGCCGACAGGCGCAAAATAAAAACCACAGTGCAACGCACACCGCCTTGTCGAATTGAGAAATAAGGCGAACGCAAAAACAAAACAAAAAAACAACAACAACAAAAAACAACAAAAAATTGGAACAAAAGACAACACAAGGTGAATTTCATCACGTTCCAATGCCTCGTTTGTATCAAAGCAGTTAATTATAAAAGAATTGAAACCATCCAGGAAGCGTTAGTGGTCGTAGTATCTATAGTACGACTTTTTTAAACAAAAAGGACACGGGTTAACAATATTTTTTTAAGGAACATATTTTTATGTAGATATTTTAAAGGCAGAGGTTTTTTTAATGAATACGTTTTTTTCTTAAACTGGCGGTGTTATAATAGAAATCACACTGCGCGGCAACTGTATGTGCTTGCAGACTTTATTCCTCAACGACATAATCCAGATTGTTCAAAGAAATGACAGACAGTAGTAGCTACCTAAGAATGTATTCACCAGAGTGGTTTCGAAGAAAGACAGATCAAGGCCACGATTTCTTGCCCTGCTTGTCGTAAGAGACGATCAATGAAGGTTGTGCATGCTGCTAGCAACTTTCCCAAATTAAAACTTTTCTTATAATTCCGTATGCAAATGACTGGGATCGGGTCTTTGTAAAAGCGAAATTGGAGAGCTAAGTGCAGTGTTGGATCTGTGTTTCAACAAAAATAAAATGGGTCAAGGGAAGTAATAATGTCTATAAAATCATTTAGCAATGCTTCTAGCCCCATGCACAACGCTTTTCATTCGCTTTTAACGACATGATTGACAGATTACAGTAGTCATGCTGTGTTCTCTTATCCTTCTCTGTAAGTTACTTTTACTTGTATGTATCAACTGTAGTTTTCTCTCTAGTTCTAAGTGTGTTGATTTGAGCTGTTTCGAATACGAGTTGGGATAAATACGCATCGATAGGCCAGCTTTATTCGCAATAATCGACTTCACTGCACTCTGGGCATACCAATAGGTGTTCAGTTTCTCTCAGAAGAAAACGAAGTGTATGGATACTGATAGTTCCTGTAGCGCATTGACTGTACACACTCATGTTTCGTCCTCCAATTCGTCTCACACCTCTCGAACCTCGTTTAATTCCAAAGCTCAGCAGCCCGTGAATTGCTCATTCGTTTATTCAGTGAAATCAGCTATCAGGCAACCATTGATATTTTTCAAAATATCATATCCATCCATATCTTGTGGTGTCCATGACGGGTGCATGTTAAGCTTGGATGTCAGCTCTTTTGTTTCCATGACCCCAACGTGACCATGGATGTATATACACACCAGTCGCTATATGTCTTAGGCCTCCATTGCTGCAATCCGCTCACGACTCAACTAGCCCTTCTGTACCTTATGAAGTAAGCATTGGAAGTCTAGCACAAAGACTGCTCTTTGTAAAGAGGTCTCTCAGAAAACCACCTCAGAGCTGCAGTCACTTCTTCAATCTCCATTTCGTACTGGGGATTGTTGTCCTGCACTCCCCACTTCGCTCAGCGACAACCTGACCTCCCACTCTAGCAGAGAAGGCCCAACCAGATATCTCAGTACGTCGCACCGATCCATCTGTATATATGATGCTATCACTAAACCCAGTGTTATCATTTATCAGCTGGCTAATATTGAGCTCTGCATCATTCTTGAATACCCTGCCTTAGGTTGTTATGATTCAGTTGTTGTTGTTGTTGTTTAATGCCCACGATGAGAAGGTTTACTCTTTTGTGCGCCCTGAATAGGCTATGCCTGGCTTCATTCGTGTGACGCTCACTACCACGAAGATCACGTCGATCCACATCTCACCAAGCTAGACTGCCTTGAAAACAGCGTGTTTCCAATGAATGCTTCCTGAAAAAGAGGTAGTGGCCTTGGTCAGGATATTGCGCCTGACCCTGGTGCGAAGTCCTGGTCAGTATGCTGTGCCTGACCGGACAAGCGTTATTTTACCAGTATAAACTCACTTTCTCTTTTGGATAGACCAGAAAAGAAGCGATCGTGGGAAAGACAACTCTGGCAACAAACAATGTTTGCATTGCAGGTAGGCCAAGCAGTCCCAAACAGGTACCTGAAACAGATGCATGCATTGGGCGCCTGGGCAGTCCCAAACAGGTAAATGATACAGACGCATGCATTGGGAACCGTGCAGTTCCAAACAAGTACCTGATACAGACGGATGCATTGGGCGCATGGGCAGTCCCAAACAAGTACCTGATACAGACGGATACATTGGGCGCCTGGGCAGTCCCAAACAGGTACCTGATACAGACGGATACATTGGGCGCCTGGGCAGTCCCAAAACAAATACATGATACACGCGGATGCATTGGGCGCCCGACAGAAGGGCATTGGGCGCCTGGTAGAAGAGCAGTGCCGCACAAACTGCCGCAAATAGAAAGCCACAGACATGACTTTGTTGGAGCCATTGACAGTCTATTAAGGATGGTCAGCGACCTGACTTTGTTGGAGCCATTGATAGTCTATTAATGATGGTCAGCGACCTGACTTTGTTGGAGCCATTGATAGTCTATTAATGACGGTCAGCGACCTGACTTTGTTGGAGCCATTGATAGTCTATTAATGACGGTCAGCGACCTGACTTTGTTGGCATTATTGATATGCATGTCTGATCGTGTGTACAGCGATGCCTGTCTTCTAATGACGGTCAGCGACCTGACTTTGTTGGAGCCATTGATAGTCTATTAATGACGGTCAGCGACCTGACTTTGTTGGCATTATTGATTTGCATGTCTGATCGTGTGTACAGCGATGCCTGTCTTCTAATGACGGCCATGGATCTGACTTTGTTGGAGCCATTGATTTTGGTGAATGATGACATGTGATAAAGACAACGACGAAAGCGTTTGTGATGTAGAAGTTGTGTTGTATCATCTATCCTGGTCGCCATTGTTGCAGGAGCACAATGATAGCTGATTCGGTTCGATTATTCTGAATCTAACAAACCACTTTATGTAGTTCCGAAAATATATCATGTCAACGTGTTATCACTCAATTCTCCGGACAGAAGAAACCAGTATACAAAAATAAAGCTGTCGTGCTCTATTTCCCATTTCTGGGGTAGTCGCGAAGATTTCAAGCAGGAGACTACATGTGGATTCGGCTGTGCTGTCGCCACGTCGTTTACTGCCAATGTTTGTTAATCTAACCCTAACAAAAAAACAACATATGCGGTATCGGGGATTTGATCTACTGCCCACCTCGTCAGCAGGCAGGCATAGCAAACATTCGGCCACGCGCTCCTCCAGTATGTCATTTAGGGTAAACCGACTAGTAATAGAAACCAAGTTATAACTACATGCTACCTTTCAGGCCGTCTGGCAACATTCAAACAAGACTACAAGAAAGCGTATGTGCCAAAAGGAGACACGCAGATATCGTAGCCCATCTGTCAAATGTGTGGACCTGAGATGAGTTAATATCACAGCCCATTGGTCCATTGTGTGGACCATAGATGAGTTAATATCACAGCATATCTGTCAAATAATTGGACCAGAAAGGAGTTAATATCACAGCCCATCTGTCAAATGTTTGGACAAGAAAGGCGTTAGTATCACAGCCCATATGTCAAATGTGTGAACCAGAAAGGCGTTAATATCACAGCCCATCTGTCAAATGTGTGAACCAGAAAGGCTTTAATATCACAGCCCCTCTGTCAAAATATTGGACCAGAAAGGAGTTAATATCACAGTCCATCTGTCAAATAATTGGACCAGAAAGGAGTTAATTTCACAGCCCATCTGTCAAACAATTGGACCAGAAAGGAGTTAATATCACAGCCCATCTGTCAATTGGACCAGAAAGGAGTAAATATCACAGCCCATCTGTCAAATGTGTGAACCAGAAACGCGTTAATATCACAGCCCATCTGTCAAATATGTGAACCAGAAACGCGTTAATATCACAGCCCATCTGTCAAATGTTTGGACCAGAAAGGCGTTAATATCACAGCCCATCTGTCAAATGTGTGAACCAGAAAGCAGTTAATATCACAGCCCATCTGTCAAATGTGTGAACCAGACAGCAGTTAATATTACAGCCCATCTGTCAAATGTTTGGACAAGAAAGGCGTTAATATTACAGCCCATCTGTCAAATGTTTGGACAAGAAAGGCGTTTATATTACAGCCCATCTGTCAAATGTTTGAACAATAAAGGCGTTAATATTACAGCCCATCTGTCAAATGTTTGGACAAGAAAGCAGTTAATATTACAGCCCATCTGTCAAATGTTTGGACAAGAAAGCAGTTAATATTACAGCCCATCTGTCAAATGTTTGGACAAGAAAGCAGTTAATATTACAGCCCATCTGTCAAATGTTTGGACAATAAAGGCGTTAATATTACAGCCCATCTGTCAAATGTTTGGACAAGAAAGCAGTTAATATTACAGCCCATCTGTCAAATGTTTGGACAAGAAAGCAGTTAATATTACAGCCCATCTGTCAAATGTTTGGACAAGAAAGGAGTTAACAACACAGGCCTTATCTCAAAAATCGCATTTCACATACTGCGATCTTTCGTTTCTGTGTCTTAGTGAGTGTCCACGTCTGACACTATTCAATGAGTTGTTATGAGTATGCAGTAGGTCATTTATCATTTTGTCTAAAATTGCAATGGTTTTGGTGTCTTGGTAATGGTGATGAGAGGGATTTGATTACATGTATTCGTTTAGCTCTTGTTTCTATCTACATGGCCATCGTGCTTTTGTCTGTATACATGCTTTACAAATATCTGAATTCTCTAACTTGATGAAGTTTTGTGTTTATTAACTGAATATAATAATAATAATAATAATTAATAATAATAATAATAATGTTTACTTAGCCGATGGAAGGTCTGTTCCGTTAGGCGGCCACATCCATGACCTACTTCTGTGGCGTGGTTCCAGGACTTGTCCAGGGGCGGAGGTTGCTATCCGCTTGAGCCATACTGTGCAAGGACGGCCTCTTCTGCGCCTCCAGTTGGTCAGGGAAAGACTTTTGGCGCTGAGGAACGACTTGCGTAGTATCTTGTGGGCCAGGATTTCCTTGTCCAGCAGTGCGACATGATTGAACAAAGAAACTCGGCGACGGTCAAGTATTTCAGAGATAGGATGGAGGCCTGTTTTAGAAGAGACATCCACGATGCGGATGTAGTCCTGACATCTAATGCCCAGGATCTAACGCCGCCGATGGATACGCACGTGGAAGGCCACCAGTCCCGACAATTCATGTTTTTACGTGAATATGAGTAAATATATTTGTTTTCCGTTGTTTTCTCTCGTTTGTTCTCCTAGCTTTCACTACCTTGTTTTTTGTTGTGTTTCCCTTCATAAAACGGACTGAAAACGTTATAATGGAGGCTATTCGACATATTTCTGAGGTACAATTTGGCTTTTTAACAAAGTTATCAAAATCTTTTTCGTATCAAAATCTGGCCTATTCACGTCAAATATGACCTTATGGTGTTAAAATATGGCCTCTGTGTGTTAAAAATCTGGCCTCTTTGTGTTAAAAATCTGATTTCATCATGTCAAAATCTGATCTCATCGTGTCAAAATCTGATCTCATTGTGTAAAAATATGATATGAACAAGTCAAAATCTGATCTCAACGTGTCAAAATCTGATTTAAACGTGTCAAAATCTAACCTAAACATGTCAAAATCTAACCTCAACATGTCAAAATCTGATCTCAACAAGTCAAAATCTAACGTCAACATGTCAAAATCTAACCTGAACGTGTCAAAATCTAACCTTAACAAGTCAAAATCTGAGCTCAACGTGTCAAAATCTAACCTAAACAAGTCAAAATCTGAGCTCAACGTGTCAAAATCTAACCTTAACATGTAAAAATCGAACCTCAACAAGTCAAAATCTAACCTCAAGAAGTCAAAATCTGAGCTCAACGTGTCAAAATCTAACCTCAACGTGTCAAAATCTAACCTCAACGTGTCAAAATCTAACCTCAACGTGTCAAAATCTAACCTTAACAAATCAAAATCTGAGCTCAACGTGTCAAAATCTAACCTAAACAAGTCAAAATCTGAGCTCAACGTGTCAAAATCTAACCTAAACAAGTCAAAATCTTAGCTCAACGTGTCAAAATCTAACCTTAACATGTAAAAATCTAACCTCAACAAGTCAAAATCTAACCTCAAGAAGTCAAAATCTGAGCTCAACGTGTCAAAATCTAACCTCAACGTGTCAAAATCTAACCTCAACGTGTCAAAAGCTAACCTCAACATCTCAAAATCTAAGCTCAACAAGTCAAAATCTGAGCTCAACGTGTCAAAATCTAACCTCAACAAGTCAAAATCTGAGCTCAACGTGTCAAAATCTACCCTAAACAAGTGAATATCTGAGTTCAACCTGTCAAAATCTAACCTCAACAAGTCAAAATCTAACCTCAACAAGTCAAAATCTGAGCTCAACGTGTCAAAATCTAACCTCAAAAAGTCAAAATCTAACCTCAACAAGTCAAAATCTGAGCTCAACGTGTCAAAATCTAACCTGAGCAAGTCAAAATCTGAGCTCAACGTGTCAAAATCTACCCTAAACAAGTGAATATCTGAGTTCAACGTGTCAAAATCTAACCTCAACAAGTCAAAATCTGAGCTCAACAAGTCAAAATCTAACCTCAACATGTCAAAATCTAAGCTCAACAAGTCCAAATCTGAGCTCAACGTGTCAAAATCTAACCTCAACATGTCAAAATCTGAGCTCAACAAGTCAAAATCTAACCTCAACATGTCAAAATCTAAGCTCAACAAGTCCAAATCTGAGCTCAACGTGTCAAAATCTAACCTCAACAAATCAAAATCTAACCTCAACGTCAAAATCTATTCTCAATAAGTCAAAATCTAACCTAAACAAGTCAAAATCTCAGCTCAACGTGTCAAAATCTACCCTCAACAAGTCCAAATCTGAGCTCAACGTGTCAAAATCTAACCTCAACATGTAAAAATCTAACCTCAACAAATCAAAATCTGAGCTCAACGTGTCAAAATCTAACCTCAACGTGTCAAAATCTAACCCTAACGTGTCAAAATCTAACCTCAACAAGTCAAAATCTGAGCTCATCGTGTCAAAATATAACCTAAACGTGTCAAAATCTAACCTCAACAAGTCAAAATCTAACCTCAACAAGTCAAAATCTAACCTCAACAAGTCAAAATCTGAGCTCAACGTGTCAAAATCTAACCTGAACAAGTCAAAATCTGAGCTCAACGTGTCAAAATCTACCCTAAACAAGTGAATATCTGAGTTCAACGTGTCAAAATCTAACCTCAACAAGTCAAAATCTAACCTCAACAAGTCAAAATCTGAGCTCAACGTGTCAAAATCTAACCTCAACAAGTCAAAATCTAACCTCAAAAAGTCAAAATCTGAGCTCAACGTGTCAAAATCTAACCTGAACAAGTCAAAATCTGAGCTCAACGTGTCAAAATCTACCCTAAACAAGTGAATATCTGAGTTCAACGTGTCAAAATCTAACCTCAACAAGTCAAAATCTAACCTCAACAAGTCAAAATCTGAGCTCAACGTGTCAAAATCTAACCTCAACATGTCAAAATCTGAGCTCAACAAGTCAAAATCTAACCTCAACAAGTCAAAATCTAACCTCAACAAGTCAAAATCTGAGCTCAACGTGTCAAAATCTAAACTCAACATGTCAAAATCTGATCTCAACAAGTCAAAATCTTACCTCAACAAGTCAAAATCTAACCTCAACATGTCAAAATCTAAGCTCAACAAGTCCAAATCTGAGCTCAACGTGTCAAAATCTAACCTCAACAAATCAAAATCTAACCTCAACGTCAAAATCTATTCTCAATAAGTCAAAATCTAACCTAAACAAGTCAAAATCTCAGCTCAACGTGTCAAAATCTACCCTCAACAAGTCCAAATCTGAGCTCAACGTGTCAAAATCTAACCTCAACATGTCAAAATCTGAGCTCACCGTGTCAAAATCTAACCTCAACGTGTAAAAATCTAACCTCAACAAATCAAAATCTGAGCTCAACGTGTCAAAATCTAACCTCAACGTGTCAAAATCTAACCCTAACGTGTCAAAATCTAACCTCAACAAGTCAAAATCTGAGCTCAACGTGTCAAAATATAACCTAAACGTGTCAAAATCTAACCTCAACAAGTCGAAATCTAACCTCAACAAGTCAAAATCTAACCTCAACAAGTCAAAATCTGACCTCAACAAATCAAAATCTGAGCTCAATGTGTCAAAATATAACCTCAACGTGTCAAAATCTGGACCTAATACATGACAAATTCAGCAAACTTGCAGGAGAGATAAACTATTGCACTCAGTGACCATCTCTCGGGGATTGGTCCAGCGGAACGATGTGCTGGGGATGTACTCTGTGCCTTGTTCAGATTATTAACTTAAACAGATTACATCAAAAGACCATGAGTTCAAATGTGAGAAGAGAATCATTTGGACAAACAGCTTGAAAACATAGACAGTTAAGGAAGGCATTGTATACAGGCGCATTGACGTTTTTTGTTGTTGTTTGTTTGTGGGCAATGAAAGATTTTTAATTTTGAGATAGAGTGGTTATACATTTGTTATCAAGTTTTGGCGTGAGAAAGAATATGAGAGATAGAGAGAGAGAGAGAGAGAGAGAGAGAGAGAGAGAGAGAGAGAGAAAGAGAGATCGTGCAAAGAAAGAGAAAGTGAGATAATAAATCAAAAGACAAAAGAAAAGAAAGACGGGCAACACGAGAGAAATGAAAGTGAGAGAGTGGATGGGTGAAAGAATATATAACTATAACTAGAACGAAGAGTGCAATCAGAATAAGATAAAAGAGATAGAGAAGAGAGATAGAGAAGAGAAAGAGAGAGAGAGAGAGAGAGAAAGAGAGAGAGAGAAAGAGAGCGTGCAAATAAAGAAAAACTGAGATATTAAATAAAAAGACAAAAGAAGAGAGAGACGGGCAACACGAGAGAAATGAAAGTAAGATGAGTGGATAGGTGAAAGATAATATAACTATAACGAAGAGTGCAATCAGAATAAGATAAATGGAGGTAGAGAAGAGAGAGAGAGAAGTGAAAGAGAGAGAGAGAGAGATACATGGTAGTGAATAAGAGAGAGTGATTAAAACTGGAAGAGAGAGAAAGTAGGAAAAGATTTGTAGAGTCAAACAGTGTCATTGTGAGAAGAACGAATGATAATAGATGGAGAGAAAGATAAAGGAAGTGTGTAGAAGCCAGCGAGAGGAAAGAGGGAACGCGATATATCGTAATTAACATACATTAAAATAACGGCAAACGTAAACAGACCTCAGAATTTAAGTCCTTTGAGACCTATCGGAGTATTGCAGGCTTAATACAGAAATTGGTACTAGACGCCAGTAAGCTCCCTAGGAGACTTAACTATCCAAAACTACTACTGGATGTAAGTAAGCTTTCTGGGAGACTTTTCTAACCAAAACCACTACTGGATGTAAGTAAGCTTTCTGGGAGACTTTTCTAACCAAAACCACTACTGGATGTAAGTAAGCTTTCTGGGAGACTTTTCTAACCAAAACCACTACTGGATGTAAGTAAGCTTTCTGGGAGACTTTTCAAACCAAAACCACTACTGGATGTAAGTAAGCTTTCTGGGAGACTTTTCTAACCAAAACCACTACTGGATGTAAGTAAGCTTTCTGGCAGACTTATCTAACCAAAACCACTACTGGATGTAAGTAAGCTTTCTGGGAGACTTAACTAACCGAAACTACTACTGAATGTAAGTAAGCTCCCTGGGAGACTTAACTAACCGAAACCACTACTGGATGTAACTAAGCTTTCTGGGAGACTTAACTAGCCGACACCAATCCTGGATGTAAGTAAGCTTCCAGGGAGACTTAACTAACTGAAACCACTACTGGAACACACGCACATCATTTTATGGACTAAACATCAACGAACAGTTCTCTTTGACTAAATTTGTTTTACCTTTGTCAGAAATGATCCCTTTCCTTTATCTCTTTCGCTGGTATGTTTCAAATAACATCCACTTCCTTCATTAACTTAACTGTTTATCTCAATATAGTCATCCAAAAATTGAGTGGCATAACATGCGGAGGTTAGTCAGTTGATTTCCCGAATGTCAACATTCGCCCTGTGTGTCTGCGTAGCTGAGTATGTCTCACCAGTTTGGAAAAACTCAGCACATGTTAAACTTTCATACAGCAATGCATGAAACTTGTCGGACAGCTATAGGATGTATATAGCCTACTTCAATTAAGAAAGAAAAATATAACTTATAATCGCAGAAGAAGAAGTGAAACAGGAGAGAAACAGGCAAGTGACACAGGACACCCTATGTTTAGACACCAGGTGCAGTGCACAAGACTGGAATCTAGACGCGGTTTTTAATTCAACTCAGCGCCTAGTCCGTCCAGAAAGACGCAGAACTAAAAAGAAGGAATGAACTGACGCAGATCAAATTAGACTGAACTGCCAGATGGTCCTTCGCCTGGACACTACCTGCCTTACTGTGGGATATCGAAGTTATTTAAAAAGACACCGAACTGATGGATCACGATGCAGGAAGAACTTATAGTGATGGGGATACAGGGATGATGTGACATGCGACTGTGAAACAACACAAAACCCAGACCACATGATGATCTGCCTAAACCTTCTGGAAATATGTCATTTGGATGACGTGTTGAGAGGGAATGACAAGACAATTGACATGACTGAGCATTGGAAACATGATGTCTGACGTGGTGCTCATGATAGGGGACGTCAGTACATCTGGTCTCGTTGACGTTCCATTTATTCCTTGTTAATGTTGTTGAGTGAATTTTTGATGAAGCTTCCAAGGCAGTGAGTTTCAGTGGTTCTTCTGACATCCTGATGTGTATTTGACAGGGTGACGGGTCACTTCTGGCTGTAGTGCAATGCAAAGGTCTTCATTAAGCTACGATATTACAGTTGCCTCACTAACCACACTGCTGTGACCAGTCTGTTTCCAGGAGAATGGACACGAGCGTGAGAGGGTGTCTTGGTAAATTTGTTCCGCCTGACATTGTGTACTCTCACCTTGATCAGTATGTTTCACCTGACCCTGATTACTCTTCGCTTCCACTTTGATCAGCACGTTTCACCTAACCCTGATTACTCTTCACTCCCACATTTATTAGTATGTTTCACCTGACTCGATGTTACACTTTCTTCCAAGTGTATTTCGAAAATATCATATATTTTCTTAATAAACGTATCCGTATGCCTCAGGCTTGTCTGGTACGTATGCAGTTTTTTCGCCAATTAGTTTTGGGATGGTCATGCCGTCACTCTGTTACTCCAGTGGAGGCAAGATACTTGAAAAATATTTCCGCCTGTTCTTCCACATTGGCACATGTTTGTGTGCCTGACTGTTTATTTGTTCAACACATGTGTCCAGTCTGCATCGGTCTGTGGAAAGTGGGAACACTGTCCTTGGTCTGTTCTGGGTCAGGAGTAGTACGTTATGGTTATATCAGACCAAGGTTTGCCAAAGCCCAAAAGGGGAGCAAAGAATAGTAACAATGTAACCTGTCAGGCATTTCTAAAGAGGTGTCCACGTAGGATTGGGCATTGGTCTGGCTACTCCATCCTGTAGAAACTTCAACAGATAGTCCAGATCATCGTTTAAGGACTTGGCATGTATTTGATTAAGACCTTCTCTCCCCAGGGAGCTGAAATGGTCTTGATTGATTTATTGATTGATTGATTCATATCAGATTGTGTGATTGAGTAGCACGACAGAGGCACCAGATACAATCTCCGTGATCGACATGGGCCAGTTCACCAAATTTAAATCAAATTTAAATCGTTTATTGTTAGAGACTGAAAAAGCAGCGGTGATTTGGACTGTTCAACAACGGAGGTGTGGTACAATGCTAGAAATTAAAACAAAAGCTGTAACGGCACTGAAGGGCAAAATATCTTCTGTTTTTAAAATTATCCATGCATTTATCGCATCGGGATAAAACGGAACACAATCCATGTTGCGGCCTCAAGTCATTCGTCAGCGACAAAGAACGAACGAAAACGAATGTCAAACACAACAGGTACAATACGACTTGATGTGGCAGCGAACAGCTAGAAGGCATTGGAGTTGAATTGGACACCCATTAAATAGACACGTTGATATAATTACAAGTAGTCCCTGTTCTGGAATCCCCGAAGCAAGAAAAGAAGAGACAGCCCAAAGCACATATGGATAAGCGAGCTCGAGACAAAGGTAATGGAAACAAGGCAGATGTGGGTAGAGCTGGGATGCATTGCTCAGTGCATGTGTTGAGGGTATGTGCTCCACAGCGAGCTGAAAGGTTCTGAAGAATTATTGATTGACTTATTTATTGGTTGGTTGCCTAGTTGATTGATTGTTCCACTAATGTTTTGACTGATTAGTTGATTGACTAATTCATTGATTAATCGACTGACTAATTTATTGATAGATTAAAAGACCGATTGATTTCTTTATCGATTGATTGATTGACTCGTTGATTGAATGATTGATTTAATTAACTCACTGATTCATATATTGCTTAATTTACTGACTGACTGATTGATTGATTAACTGACTAATTGATTGACTGATTGATTGGTTGACTGACAGTGACGCCGTTATGAATTGGTTGATTAACTATTTGATTGATTGATGATTGATTGGTTGGTTGGATAACTGACTGATCGATCGATTTACCAGTGATTGATTGACTAACTGATAAATAATTGGTCGATTGAATATTTGATTGATTGATTGATTGAAAAACTGATTGGTGGATCGCTTGATTATAACAGTAATGAAATGGGTATGGAACGTGACGCTTTTAATGTAACGAGGCAAGCTAATTGTAGTAGCCATAAAATAGACAAGGCAAAAGCAAATGAAAGCTGTAACGGCAATAACGATCAAAAACCGATAACCAACACTTCATCATCGGCAGCAATATCTGATTTGTAACTACCACTACATTTAGCATGTCAGGGATTAGTGTCTCTGATGCTGATTTTAATCGATTTTAGGCATGTCTACAGATGTAATTCTTTCCAATGTTTCGGTTACGCGTACTCCCTGTTTGGCTAACCTGTCCGCTTTCTCATTACAATGTATGTTGTAGTGGGCAAAAATCCACTGTGTTTTTAGCTGGTATCCGTGAGTGTTTCTGACCTAACTGGCTGTCCAAATAGTTGCTTCTATGGTTTCCTGTAGCCATTATGGCCTAGGGAATCTGTATGGACAATTATCGTGTCTATGGCATGGTCTTTGATTATCCCGATGGCAACTTCGGCGCTTCATTGTGTCTCAGTCGGTCATTTTCGCAAGCGACTGACCTGATAATTACATCGGCTGAAATTACATTCCAGAGAAATGTTATTAATGTTCACGGGAGAGATAGACTGTCATCACAATATTTTCACTGACATTACAGGATATAGACTGGCATCACAAGAGATTGACTGACATTACAGGAGATAGACTGGCATCACAAGAGATTGACTAACATTACAGGAAATAGACTGTCATCACAAGAGATTGACTGTCATTACAGGAGATAGACTGGCATCACAAGAAATAGTCTGTCAGCCAAAGATAGTTTGTCACAGTCAGAGATAAACTGTTTCAGCCAGAGATAGACTGTCATAGCTAGAGATAGACTGCCACAAGAGATAGACTGTCACACTAAGAGAAACTGTCACAGTCAGATATAGACTGCCATACCTAGAAATAGACTGACACAGCCAGAGATAGACTGTCATAGCCAGAGATAGACTGACACAGCCAGATATAGACTGTCACAATCAGAGATAGACTGTTATAGTTAGAAATACACTGTCACAGTCAGAGATAAACTATCACAGTCAGACAATAAAATGTCACAGCCAGAGATATACTGTCATAGTTAGAAATAAACTGTCACAGTCAGAGATAAACTATCACAGTCAGACAATAAAATGTCACAGCCAGAGATATACTGTCATAGTTAAAAATAAACTGTCACAGTCAGAGATAAACTATCACAGTCAGAGATAAACTGTTTCAGCCAGAGATAGACTGTCATAGCTAGAGATAGACTGCCACAAGAGATAGACTGTCACACTAAGAGAAACTGTCACAGTCAGATATAGACTGCCATACCTAGAAATAGACTGACACAGCCAGAGATAGACTGTCATAGCCAGAGATAGACTGACACAGCCAGATATAGACTGTCACAATCAGAGATAGACTGTTATAGTTAGAAATACACTGTCACAGTCAGAGATAAACTATCACAGTCAGACAATAAAATGTCACAGCCAGAGATATACTGTCATAGTTAGAAATAAACTGTCACAGTCAGAGATAAACTATCACAGTCAGACAATAAAATGTCACAGCCAGAGATATACTGTCATAGTTAAAAATAAACTGTCACAGTCAGAGATAAACTATCACAGTCAGACAATAGACTGTCGCAGCCAAAGATGAACTGTTACATTCAGAGATAGACTGTCACGGCCATGGATTTACTGTCATAGCCAGAGATAGACTGTCACAGCCAGATATAGACTGTCACAATCAGAGATAGACTGTCATAGTTAGAAATAAACTGTCACAGTCAGAGATAAAATATCACAGTCAGACAATAGAATGTCACGGCCAGAGATAGACTGTCACATCCAGAGAGGGGCTGTCACATCCAGAGAGGGACTGTCACATCCAGATACTGGGATTTTTCCTCGGTGCGACCGTTTCTCCTTGTACATAAAATAATCGCAAACTACAATGTAGTGTATACATGACTTTATTTTGGTAGTGTATATATTTCATAGAACAAGAGTTTCATCTATTTGATATTGGCGATAAAATTCAGGGTCTTAAGTCATACAATGACCTGGAAACTTTCTATGTTGCTCTAAACAAACCACCTAACCATGGCTGGTGTTATGCAATGTCGCACAGTTTTGATCACTAGCAGAGAAAATCAAGTATAGTCCTGTGCACACCAGCCCACTGCAACTTCCCAATAAGCAGACAGGCTAGACAGATGCATTGGGCGCATGACAGATGAGCAGTGCTGCACAATCTGCCGCATACAAAAAGCCACAGACATGACTTTGTTGGAGCCATTGGTGTACATGTCTGATCGTGTGAACATCCCAGCCCGTCTATTATTGACGATCATGGATCTGACTTTGTTGGCGCCATTGATGTGCAAGTCTGATCGTGTGAACAGCCCAGTCCGTCTATTAATGACAGTCACCGACCAAACTTTGTTGGCGCCATAGATGTGCAAGTCTGATCGTGTGAACAGCCCAGTCCGTCTTTTAATGACGGTCACCGACCAAACTTTGCTGGAGCCATTGATATGGATGTATGATTGAGTGTACAGCGCTGTCTGTATTTGGATGACGGTCATGTAATGTAATGTTACCTGCATGTGTTTATCAGTTGTTGTCTAGTGCTATTCAAAGTGTTCCATGTATTTGGCATCCGAGAAAGAAGAGGTTTCCTAGCGTTGCTCAGCACTGACGTGGACAGAGGTCTACATACAAATGGCAAGCCTCAATCCAAATGACAGTATAAATCAACTCACAACGAAGGATCAGGGCACCATTTTCGAATGAGAACCCAACACATCCCACTTAACAAGCACCTGAACAGAACCCAACACATCCCACTTAACAAGCACCTGAACAGAACCCAACACATCCCACTTAACAAGCACCTGAACAGAACCCAACACATCCCACTTAACAAGCACCTGAACAGAACCCAACACAATCTATTTAACAAGCAAGCACCTGAACAGAACCCAACACATCCCACTTAACAAGCACCTGAACAGAACCCAACACATCCCACTTATCAAGCACCTGAACAGAACCCAGCACATCCCACTTAACAAGCACCTGAACAGAACCCAACACATCCCACTTAACAAGCACCTGAATAGAACCCAACACATCCCACTTAACAAGCACCTGAACAAAACCCAACACATCCCACTTAACAAGCACCTGAACAGAACCCAACACATCCCACTTAACAAGCTCCTGAACAGAACCCAACACATCCCACTTAACAAGCACCTGAACAGAACCCAACACATCCCACTTAACAAGCACCTGAACAGAATCCAACACAACACATTCGCGAGTGCCAGTTGTGTACACACCCATATGAAACCGTTGATCACCATATATTTGAGTGTCAACAAACATGTAAAAGTACTCTGATATAGGAGACTGCCTTCCAGAATTAAGTGTATGTTACTTTTCTTGCACGAGGTATCTTCTTTGTTTTACTAAGGCATGTCGACAAGTTCCCTTCTTCGCTGTCTTCTCTTCCATTACTGTAAACCAGGTAGAAGACAGAAGACACTCGCACTAACCCCAAAGCCACTAAGACGCAAGCTTACACTACATCAGTAATCAGACGTGTATGGATCCTATAGTTTTCCACGTGAATTTGTCTTGTTCTTCCTCGCATTCCTTTTCCTCTTCTTCTTCGTCTTTTCTCCTGAAAACGACGTTTTCATACGTTGAAACGGAGCTTAAGAGGAGGCTGCGATATTTGCGTTATTCACCCGGACACAGTCGGTTTCATGATTGCATTTTGGGGGGGACCTCGTTTGCCTTCCTCTTTGACGACATTCTCTCAGTCAGGCTGAACGGTTGCAGTCTGTTCCCAGAGCCACCATTTGGAGTCGCAATATGGTAGTAGAAACTTTGGTTCACTGAACCCAACGGAAGCATCCAGCTGCGAGTCGATTCGTTTCCTGCATCATTGACTCCAGGAACTTAACAGCCGGAAACGATACTCACAAATAAAGATATTGATCAGAGCTACACATAAAATCGATTATTGTAAAACATCAATCAGTGTTTGATTATAAAATCTGAATGCTTTGATTTTTAAATCTGATTGACTTCAATCCCCACCCTTTACGAGAATGAGTGTGTGCGTGCGGACGGTTATCATTTTTGTGTTCCTAGATAATTCTTTCTAATGTATTCTATAACATGCATATCGACTCTCTGTTATCAGTGCTTTAAATCGACCAGAACCTATAATAATATGTCAAATAAGAGGATGAGAAACATGAGGTCAAACATGTGTTATGGGGATTCCGTGGCGAAGTGGTTAAAGCCGTCGGCCTCGTGATCAGGTGGTGTGGGTTCGACTCCGGATTCCGCCGTCTTTTTCACGAGTGCTTGATGCGGAGCTCCCTGCATCTCGTAGTCGCCCCCTAGTCGCCTTGTCCTTGACTTGTCACTGGGGTCAAGCGGCACAAGCCGAGAGAGTGAGGATAAAAAATAGCGCAATTAATCCTTACTAAAAATAGCGCTAGCAAAATAAATTATGCCATCACCGTCTACGATGGACAGCGGCCTTTGCATTTGCCATCATCATCAAACATGAAGAGATATTGCTAGAGATTACAAAATCTGTTAGAAAATGGAATAAAAAATGTGTTATTGTTTGATAAACAGACGAGAATGTCTCTAACCGTCGCACAAACTTACAACAGATAAGGGAAAGACTAAGAAAAAGACAGACCGGCGGAGTTGAAAAAAAACTACATAAGATTGGATTGACTGTATCAACGGAATGTACAGATGGCATACGAAAGAAGTTTGCATTTTCCCCATGAAGATTAACAGCATGTAATAATGAGATAATGATGAACTCCTTTGCAGGTAAAACCGTGAGTACTTTGGGAGAGGGGCGAAGGGGCGCGGGGAGCAGATGTTAGAGGCATGACACATAACTCACATTTGGTTGTGTTTGGATTCGTGAAACAGTAAGATCCTGCCTTATGAAAAGCATACCCTATTTTGAAATGCGGAATGAAGTCGGATACATAGGGCTGTTAAGGGTCACAACGCAGCACAAAGCAGTCCAGCTAAGAAAACCCTACCACTCCCCCCCCCCCTGCCAATCCTACCCCTATTCCCCCAAATATCCCTCCTCCTTAAATAAAAAGTGGGTGCACTGTTCCTTTTCTTTTCATTGTATTTGAAATTGTATTTTACATTTTTTTGTTTGTGTCTGTTCTCAGAAACCGACTTCACTGCACTCAGGGCATACCCATAGGCACACATTCTCTCTCTCTCTCTCTCTCTCTCTCTCTATCTATCTATCTATCTATTCTCTCTCTCTCTCTCACTCTATCTATTCTCTCCCTCTCATCAACCGTTCAAACATATAACAATCAACGACACTTTTGTTTGCAGTAGCTTTATTTATTTTCATCTGCTTTATATGTGAGTAGATATTTACTTTCCAATTATTATCCTGTTTGTCTCTATTACTATAGGCCGTACAACTACAACGAATGTCCTTGTTTCTGGAATGCCATACCAACTTGCTTCGCATGCTCGTGTGAAACTGGTGTCTGTTGAAGAACCCTGTTAATGATAATGTCGGCGAAGATGATGTCAGCGAACTAATCGACAGGCCTCCAGTCACCACAGGTTGGGAAGTTTCGGGGTGGGCTTCCCCATTCACTCGGGTTGCCAACTTGGAATACCAACCCCATTCCGAGCTCAGCGTGAAACTCGATGTGGCAGTGAAAGAACCAGATTCCTGGAAGGTAGGATGGTGGATAGTCATTAAATAGAGTGGGATGGTGGATAGTCATTAAATAGAGTGGGATGGTGGATAGTCATTAAATAGAGTGGGATGGTGGATAGTCATTAAATAGAGTGGGATGGTGGATAGTCATTAAATAGAGGGGGATGGTGGATAGTCATTAAATAGAGTGGGATGGTGGATAGTCATTAAATAGAGTGGGATGGTGGATAGTCATTAAATAGAGTGAGTTGGATGGTGGATAGTCATTAAATAGAGTGGGATGGTGGATAGACATTAAATAGAGTGAGTTGGTGCATAGTCATTAAATAGAGTTGGATGGTGGATAGGCATTAAATATAGTTGGATGGTGGATAGACATTAAATAGAGTGGGTTGGATGGTGGATAGTCATTAAATAGAATGGGATGGTGGATAGTCATTAAATAGAGTGGGTTGGATGGTGGATAGTCATTAAATAGAGTAGGATGGGGGATAGACATTAAATAGAGTGGGTTGGATGGTGGATAGTCATTAAATAGAGTTGGATGGGGGATAGACATTAAATAGAGTGGGATGGGGGATAGGCATTAAATAGAGTGGGATGGTGGATAGACATTAAATAGAGTTGGATGGTGGATAGGCATTAAATATAGTTGGATGGTGGATAGACATTAAATAGAGTGGGTTGGATGGTGGATAGTCATTAAATAGAATGGGATGGTGGATAGTCATTAAATAGAGTGGGTTGGATGGTGGATAGTCATTAAATAGAGTGGGATGGGGGATAGACATTAAATAGAGTGGGTTGGATGGTGGATAGTCATTAAATAGAGTTGGATGGGGGATAGACATTAAATAGAGTGGGATGGGGGATAGACATTAAATAGAGTGGGATGGTGGATAGTTATTAAATAGAGTGAGTTGGATGGTGGATATTCATTAAATAGAGTTGGATGGTGGATAGGCATTAAATAGAGTGGGATGGTGGATAGACATTAAATAGAGTTGGATGGTGGATACTCATTAAATAGAGTGGGATGGTGGATAGACATTAAATAGAGTGAGTTGGATGGTGGATAGGCATTAAATAGAGTAAGGATAGAGTGAGATGCAGGCAAGGATGCAGTATAAGCTGATTGACAGAGGGGAGACAATAATATAGAAATTCTGAGTTCTTCGTCGACCTGTACTACTAAAGAGGCAGATGCCTCTGTGCGGGACCCAGCTCTGGTATGAGCTGGAAGTAGCCGGGAGAAGGGCTTACTGCCTAGCAGGCTAGGCTCGAGCAGCTTAATACTCCACTGCGTTGGGACAAGCGCTAATGGAGGGTGGTTAACCGATGTGTGAATTCATTTTAACAGACTCAAACACTAAAGCAAAGTAGACCCGCAGTCTGTAAGGCACGATCTATTATGCTGCAAACAAACCACCTGACCATGGCTGGTGTTATGCCATGTCACACAGTTAGTCCCCTCTTACGACATGCTCTCAGTATGGCAGTTGTACTATTCTTGTCCTTGTCATACACAAAGAGCCCGGCAGACCACTCAGGTTAATAAATAAATGTGTAGTAGAAATACATCTTCTTCTCGTTCTTCGTTCCCAAACTCCCGCTATCAAGCCCCGAACAGGGCTTAGCAAGTAACAGGATGTATTCCAGAGAAAGGAATTCGTTGTGCCGTAGTTTACAGATTGACTGCGATATTTACACTTTTTGTTAGACACAACCGACTTTAACATGGCATTTTTGGGTACCATGTTAACCTTCTCTCTTCGATCCCTTCTCCTTAGCCAGTCTACCCTGTTCCAGCCTGTTATCCAGGATCATCACGTGGAAGGGAAGAAGAGTCTTGGCAGCTTTGGGTCGTTGGCCAGACGCTAACAATCAACTGTGGGTCGTTGGCCAGACGCTAACAATTAACTTTGGGTCGTTGGCCAGACGCTAACAATCAACTTTGGGTCCCTAGCTAGATTTCAAGTAGAAAGAAACATGTGCAGGCAAGCAAACTATTTATTATCTGAGAGCTAGAAAGGAGAACAGAGAGAGAGAGATAGATCGTAGCAGGTAACAGTGGCTCTTTCATCCGGATGCTTGCTTGAGAATGTAGACCGGTGTTCTCATGGATGTAGTGCAATGGGATGTTCAACAGCAAACTCTCTACATAGAGGATTACAGTGTCGATCCCCATCTCATTGGCCAGCCTGATGTCACAAAACCTGTTTTCAGAAGCACCAACCGGTACTTGATGTGGGGTTTTGATCAGTATTATTCACATCGCTCTAACTAACTCATTACACACTGTAGAGTGATATGTGTCACTTTGAAGATGGTTGTTATTGTTGTTGTTGTTGTTCAACACTGATTATGTTGATCGGTTGATTGTTGGCATATTACATCTCGGTTAGCAAGTCGTAGTGGCTCTTCTTATATCCTTCATCAAAACATGGATAGGTTATCTTCATATACTTCGCTTGAACAGAAGCAAGAACTGAATCTGTTAAGACCAAAATACCTTCATCTCAGACAACACGCATAGGAGCTTAAACATCTGGGCAGAAAGGACGAACACATCACAAAGAGATACGAAAAGATGAGATGAAGGACATAGCAGAACGATAAAGGAGCAAGCGGCAACATATAATTACAGTGATGGGTTCAAGTTAAGATTAAAAATAATAAGACGAGGCTGCCGTAGTTGTGCGGGTTCAAATACATGTATATCTCGTCTCATGCTTTCAAATAGCTTTTTGGGGTCCAAGACACGCATGATGCATGAAAGTGTTCAAGATATAACGAAAAATACAAACACGTAATTTTCTAAAAGAACTGGATTTAAACAAAATTTGAGAGTAAATAATATTAATTCTACTGGGGAAGGAGTGGGCTAGTGGATAAGTGACACGTCTTACTATCCGAAGGTGCTGGGTTCGGATCCCCATCACAGTACCGGCCATTTTTCCTGGAAGCAAACCCTTAGAAAATACAGGAGGAAGCAGACCGTTACATACAATCCATGCCGAAGTCGGATGAACTTATCCGACAGGCGCAAAATGAAAACATAGTGTAACGCACACCACCTTAGGGGAATAGAGAAATAAGGCAAAAGCAACAAAAAATTATAAATTAAAAACATATCAATTCTAGAAACTAAACTACTTTGGCGACACAATGGTAATGACCAAACATTACTGGAAGACATGGTACCAGGAAAGCCAGTAAGAGGCAGACTCGCGAGAAGACTGACTCGTGATGTTAATGTGGTACTGAAGAAGACGGTGACAGAGGCAGGAGAGTTGATCAACGACCGAGTTTTACAGATCGGCTGTTATGAGAGCGACGTTCTGCAAAAGACATGCAATATGATGATGATGATGATGGTGATGATGATGATGATGATGATGATGATGATGATCATGATGATGATGATGATGATGATGATGATGATGATGATGATAATGATGATGATGATGATGATGATGATGATGATGATGATGATGATGATGATCATGATGATGATGGTGATGATGATGATGATGATGATGATGATGATGATGATGGTGATGATGATGATGATGATGATGATGATGATGATGATGATGATGATGGTGATGATGATGATGATGATGATGATGATGATGATGATGATGATCATGATGATGATGGTGATGATGATGGTAATGATGATGATGATGATGATGATGATGATGATGATGATGATGATGATGATGATGATGATGATGGTGATGATGATGATGATGATGATGATCATGATGATGATGGTGATGATGATGATGGTGATGATGATGATGATGATGATCATGATGATGATGATGATGATGGTGATGATGATGATGATGATGATCATGATCATGATGATGATGATCATGATGATGATGGTGATGATGATGATGGTGATGATGATGATGATGATGATCATGATGATGATGATGATGATGATGATGATGATGATGATGGTGATGATGATGATGATGATGATGATGCCATTTATATATACAGTATATAGACTTATTTATTAGGCAAAGATATTAATAGACGGACATGTTCGCAGGCAAAGAATAATAGTTGTAGAGAAATCTATAGAGAGATATAGATAATAGATGAAGAAAGATTGATCAGTAATATATAAAGACAGTGTGAAGTAGATGAATTAGAAATAACGAATACAGACAGAAATTAGAATAACAGAATGACGCACAGAATGACGCACAGAATGGCGTACATAGTGACGCACAGAATGACTTTCATGATGATGTTCAGGATGACGTTCATAATGACGTATATGATGATGTTCAGTATGACGCACAGAATGACTTACATAATGACGCACAGAATATTGTATAATGACGCACAGAAGGACGTTCATGAGGATGTACAGGATGACGTTCATAATGACGTATATGATGATGTTCAGTATGACGTTCATAATGACGTATATGATGATGTTCAGTATGACGCACAGAATGACTTACATAATGACGGACAGAATGACGTACATAATGACGGACAGAATGACGTACATAATGACGGACAGAATGACGTACATAATGACGGACAGAATGACGTACATAATGACGGACAGAATGACGTACATAACTTGACAGTAAACTGATTGGGAGAGGTGGATTGATTTAAACTGAACCAACAGATTGCCTGACACAGAGTCCTGTCTCACAAAGTTAGTATGAAGATAAGTGAACGATACTAGCCTGGGTTATCTGCCCTGAATCGTAGTATAGTATAGCCTCCATCAGGAACAATAACTGTGTCTTTAAGTGGGGCTCGGGTTGTCGTTCTTGGTCACTCGCCTCTAGCATCCATGGCCTTGATTTCTTTCAGAGACGTGGACTTGCTGATCTGGAACAAATTTGTTCAGAAATGCAATTTTTAGATTCAGTGACTTTTATTTTTTCAGACCATATTTTTAATGTAACACACAAAATTAAAGTGGAAGACCGTGTTAGTGTCGTGTCACCAAGATATACAATGCGGTCATGAGCGCTCCCGTATCAGTTTTGATGTCAAGGTAAAATAATGGAAGACTTGGTTGGTTGCAGCCAGTCTCTGACGTAGTAGGCGGTGACTGGTCATGTGTGGTCTTTCGGCGAAATGGGCAAGATTATTAAACATTATTTTCTGATTGGCCGTCATGCGCCACTTACACGCAAATAATAGTTGTTAAGTCGCACTTTTATATTCAAAACTTATAAATATTTTATTAGTTCTTCTTCTTCTTCTTCTTCTTCTTTTTCAGAGTTCGTCCTGAAAAATAACGCTTATGGCGTTGTGTCTTATTTTACAACATGGCTGAAATAACTTTCGGCTTCAGGCAAATTATTTCAGCACATCATTGTTGGGACAGTTTTTGCCTTTCCTCTTCGATTACTAATCTTTAAGCCAAACTGCACGGATGCAGTCGGTTTCCATGCTGCCACAGCTGCCGAATAGGGTCTTGGTCAGGAATGGGTTAAAGGCCCGGATGCAAGCATCCAGTTATCAGTCGCTGGCTCATATCAGCTCATTAGTAAAAGAGATTACACACATTCATCTTCTTCTTCTCTTCTCCAACCAACTGATGATATCCTTCTAGTCCGGTAAGGTTTATGAGGGAGACTGCGTTTCAGGTCTTCGTCGGTTACCCACAGCTTTTCAAGCAAAGTCGTTTCCCCGGTCCAGGCCGCTTCTCTTTGGTCTGCATAGGTAGGATAGTCCTGCAGAATATGTTCTAGTGTTAGTTTGGGTGTTCTGCAATCGAACGAGGTGGTGCTTCTAAGACTCATTCTGCGAGCGTGGGCCTTGAGTCTGCAACCATGTCATGTTCGGAGTCTGAAGATATTTGTCTGCAGACATCTGCCAAGTTTGTCTACGCTTTCTGTTTCTGAAGATATTTGTCTGCAGACATCTGCCAAGTTTGTCTATGCTTTCTGTTTCTGAAGATATTTGTCTGCAGACATCTGCCAAGTTTGTCTACGCTTTCTGTTTCTGAAGATATTTGTCTGCAGACATCTGCCAAGTTAGTCTACTCTTTCTGTTTCTGAAGATATTTGTCTGCAGACATCTGCCAAGTTAGTCTACTCTTTCTGTTTCTGAAGATATTTGTCTGCAGACATCTGCCAAGTTAGTCTACTCTTTCTGTTTCTGGCTTGCAGATGTTGTGCTGGTCTCTCTAGTCCGTTTTCATGGTTCGTTTGATGAGCTTCTTTAAAGCTATGTGGATGACGAGTCTACGTGTTGCCACATCCATCTTTTGCGATCAAATGTGCCTTCTCGTTCCCAAGGATCCCACAGTGGACAGGAAGCCACTATAGGACAACGCGATGTTGAATTTTATGTCGTGTGAGAGTCTGTTGGTAGCTTGTAATGGCTTGAAGTACGCTCCTGGATTATGTTAGAATGACCTTTTTTGTTTCATTAGTATTTTGGCTACTAAGAATCTAAGTTGCTGCATGTACAGCCACTGCTTAAGCTCTGAAATTGATACATGTCTCTTCTGCTGGTATAGAGAGGTTTTCTATGTCGCGTCGAGGCAAAGATGTAAATTCCTCTGCCTCCCATCACTTCGGTCTAGGTAGCCGATCCATTTGTGTACACAAAGACTAACACAAAATTAAGATTGATTCATTCCAGTGTCAAGTTAGTACTTCTGTACGTAGCAGAACGACAAAGGCAATACAGGGGAAACTTCAGTCGTTCATCTATACAGGTTTAAATAAGATAATTTCTATAGATTCGCAAGACACGATGAGGAATAAAGACCTATAGGAAAGGCACTGGGGACGGCGTGGGCTAGTGGTTAAGTGACACGACTCACAACACAGCACCGGCCGTTCTCCCGGAGAAGCAAACCCTTAGAAAATTCAGGAGGAAGCAGACCCTTACATAAAATTCAAGCCGAAGTCAGATGCACTGGACCGACAGGACCAAAATAAAAACATACTGCAACGCACACCGCCTTGGGGAATAACGAAATAAGGCGAACGCAAGGATAAAACAAAAGGAAAGGAACCAACATCATCCAGTACAGCAACAGATCAAATGTAGAAAACAAAGCTGGATAGGACACGTCGGACGAAAAGCACCTTCAAACGTTATCAGACAGTCCCTGACCTGAAATTCACTGGCGAAAAGAAATAGAGGTAGACCAAGAAACACCGGGAGAAGAGACTGTGACTCTGCACTTCGGTACTTAGGACCTAAGCGGGAAATAGCCAGAAAGGGCGGCTCAAAACCCAACTTTTCGGTAAACAGTTGTCAATGGTATTTGCCCAAAGTAGCGACGGACATTGATAAGTTTGTATGTGTTTCCGAACAAAGGAATCGCATCTATCTATCATGTCTTTGGCTACCTCTTGTAACTTTTAATACATCATTATCTCATATGTAACGTGGCAATGTGTTTCCGAACAAAGGAATCGCATCTATCTATCATGTCTTTGGCTACCTCTTGTAACTTTTAATACATCATTATCTCATATGTAACGTGGCAAATGTGTTTTAATCAGTTTTCTTCTCCTACATTAGCTGTGTTCATTTTCAAATACTGAATTTCAAATACTCGTTGAATCTTTCTGGTTTTAGTGCGCCACAGACTCATCCTTCATCCCTTCTCAAATTAGTAGAAACAGGTCAAATATGTGAAAGTCAAGAATTGGACTTTGTTGTTAGATTCTACGTGCGACTTTTGACCTGACAGCATTTGATTGGATCAGGAAAACGTGTCCTTCAATCGACTCCCGGCAACGACAAAGTTAGAGATCACTGTAATAATTACAATATCGTCCTTAATGCCCTCCCTACATATGACAACATGTACAACTCTAGTACCAGAACATGTACTTAATTCCACCCCTAACTATGACAGCATGTACAACTCTAGTACCAGAACATGTACTTAATTCCACCCTTACCAAGAACAGCATATACAACTGTAGTACCAGAACATGTACTTAATTCCACCCCTAACTATGACAGCATGTACAACTCTAGTACTAGAACATGTACTTAATTCCACCCCTAACTATGACAGCATGTACAACTCTAGTACCAGAACATGTACTTAATTCCACCCCTAACTATGACAGCATGTACAACTCTAGTACCAGAACATGTACTTAATTCCACCCCTAACTATGACAGCATGTACAACTCTAGTACCAGAACATGTACTTAATTCCACCGCTAACTATGGAAGCATGTACAACTCTAGTACCAGAACATGTACTTAATTCCACCCCTAACTATGACAGCATGTACAACTCTAGTACCAGAACATGTACTTAATTCCACCGCTAACTATGGAAGCATGTACAACTCTAGTACCAGAACATGTCCTTTAATTCTACCCCTACCTATGGAGGCATATAAAACTCTAGTACCAATGAAGAACATGTCCTTAATTCCACAGTGATTTATGACAGCATGAACAACACTAGTACCAGAACATGCCCTTTAATTCTACCCCTACCTATGGAATCATATGAAACTCTAGTCGCAATTAATAACTTGTCCTTAATTCCACCACCACCACACCGCCCCCCCCCCCTCCCCGTTATGCCAGCATATAAAATTCAACTAGCTATTTAGAATGTGTCTCATATTCCACCCCCTAGTATGACATTATATAAAACTCAACAAGCTATTAAGTACGTGTCTCTAATTCCACCCGTAACCATGACAGCATATAAAACTCAACAAGCTATTAAGTACGTGTCTCTAATTCCACCCGTAACCATGACAGCATATAAAAACTCAACAAGCTATTAAGTACGTGTCTCTAATTCCACCCGTAACCATGACATCATATAAAACTCAACTAGCAATTAAGAACGTGTCTCTAATTCTCCCGTCATGTATGCCAGTATTAAACTTTGGATTATTTTCGTAGGAAAATTGATACTTACTTTGCCGATACCAAGAACTCGAAACTTGTAGCCATGGAAATGCATGGGGTGACTAGCGTTGTAAGTCACGCCTTCGTCAATAACAATCAGCTCCACTAGCTCCCCTAAGGGAATGTAATAGTGATGGATGCAGGAGCAAAACGTCTTCTCACAACGGTCTCCAACCGACTCAGCATTACAGTAGGCAGTCTGAGATTATACAAGAATGGCGTAGATGTTAGTGCGCACCTTGGTTGCTCAATACATCTTCTCGCTTCAGATGAAGCATAGGACCACCACTACAGCTTGCTCCCTTATAGGAAGCCTGTATTCGAGCATTTGCTGTGGAAGTTTCAATTTTCTTCTTCTACCTTTTCTTCTTCTTTCTCTTGTGTGGTAGTTTACAGCGAGACTGACAAACCTGGGCCTTTCGGCCCTATCAATCCGATTTAATCTGCCATTTTGAGTACCGGGGTTGCCTTCTCACTGCGATCCTTATTCTCCTAGTCAGACTGCACTAGTGCAGCCTGTTTTCAGGGTCGCCACTTGTAGGCCGAATAGAGTTTTGGTCAGCTGTTTAACTGACCCTGATGCAAGTAGTCAGCTGTGAGTCACTGACTCCTGTAAGTTTGTGTGGATTCTGAGTGATAAATGGGACAGATAAGTGTGTAATAAAGACTAGAATAAGGTCACTGCCACACTGAGATCATGTCATCGCTTCAAGATCAGTCCCATTATAACATCTGCCGTCGCGGATGAAGATAGCTCTTCATGAACTAAGCCACAGCGTATGTGAAGTGGAGTGACCAGTTCTCTACCTTGTTGTTTATACCTTCCCCAACTACACGAGGTACCCAATTACAGTTGGGTCGGCTGGAGGAGCGGTCGTAACAGAAACCAACCACGCATGAATTAGTTTCTGTCCGACCGAAATTTCGAACCATGACGTGCTGTAATCCCAGTCTTGTCAAGCCAGCTCACTGTCAATTAGTCTACACTTTCCACATCATGTCATTGTTGTTTGCGAATGCCCACAATGAGTATGTTACTCTTTTGTGCGGCTGAATGGTACGTTAAGTGGCAGGTTGTAGTAGCTTTCCTCACATCCCGAGCGTGCTGATGAAGGTAGGTCGGGATCCTCCAGGTGGTTGTGCTATACTTGGCTTCATCTGCGTGTCACTCACTACTACGGGGATCACGTCGATCCCTCACTTCGTTTGCCAGACTGCCATGAAAACAGCCCGTTTCCAGGGATGGCAACTAGGAAGCTCAGCTGAGAGCCTTGGCCAGTATTTATGGCCTGACCAGACGTTAGTCTTCTTCCCCCACAACATGTCATTAGAAGCAACTCAAAGTTGTGTCTGCCCTTTTAGGGTAAAATACTCTCCAAATGATGGTGAATTACATCCCACCAAAAGCTCGTTGAGTGTGTAATATCTCTTTGGTACTGAAAGAAAGCTCTAGAAACAGTACCCGGTTATTGATACAGGTGTACATTCCTACTGGTACAGTCGCCACTCTTATAACCTGGGGCGTAGATGTCTTCTGTTCTGTGTCGTGCGGCTTATTATTTCTACAGGATAGGGTAGGCAGCCTCAGGTACCTCGTTCCTTAGTCGCCTTTTATACAAGCCTAGCAGGTTACAGCAGTATTATTCTTTCGACCCGAATCCATGCATCGGTAACACACGGTTGGATAAAAGAAAAGATAGAAGAAAAATTATTTTTATCTGGGACTTGAAAATTGTTGGTTTTGTTAAGTATCGACGTCACTGCACTCTGGCAGAGCTATAGGTGCTTAGTCCCATTCGGTAAATGACATATATTGTAGTTACTGGTGGCTCCTATTGCTCGTTGAATCTACACACTCTTAGTCCGTCCTTCAAGGCGCTAGCCCTGCTGGACTCACATCTAAATTCCACATGATGATATTTGTGGAATGTCTGTCTATTAGTGTCCACTGGGTGTTCATTGATCCAGAAACAAAATGTTGTCCATTAGTGTCCCCTGGGTGTTCATTGATCCAGAAACAAAAATGGTGTCCCTATGTTTACCTAGTGTCCCTACCACGTGTACTTCGATGCAGAAAGTCAGATCTTTCATTACCGTAATCTTCTGCGTGACCAGGACACGAGAGACACATGTCCCCGACAGTTTGATAATCTATGGCTGCTATCCACTTACGTCATGCCATACCTTTTACACCGTCCTAAGGAAATTTTAGATATTTGATTAGCGCAGTGGTCGACAATTCGATTATCGTGTCAGAGATACGATATTTGAATCCCGCTATCGACACAGATGTAAATTGGTACCTGGCATACAACTAGGAAAATAAAAGGCAGGTAGGAAAGAAACTGGCCACCCCACCTCATACAACCTATGCTGAAGTCTATAACAACTTCATTCTTCAACAGTAGTGTATCTGCAATGCCCCCAAGGTTTTGATTTTATAAGTAAAGTTTGAAAGTTCGATACACACACGACCTCGATCGTTAAATAAATGGGGAAGGTGAACAGTGAGAATCATTTGTGATCGTATGTTATAATCATTATGATGATACAATCTGAATATCAAAAGAAAATATAGGAATGGAATGAGCAGTTATATGCAATAAAGATACACAAGTGTTAATGAAGAAATTACCGCTGGGACATCATTGAATTGAGAAAGAGGTGGCGAGGGAGGTAACTTGGCTGAAATGTGATTAATCTGGGGAGTGTAGAGTTGCTTGTCCTTTGCAACAGCATGCAGAGGGTAGAAATCAGGAATGTTTAAATGTGAATTATTTATCTTGTAAAAGTCCATTGCGAGATAAAATTTCTTATCTGGTTTTGATGTCAGCACAGAATCGTCAGGCACCTCAGTGAGATCTCGTGGTGTGATTTGTTTCCTTTCAAATTCCAGAGATTCAGTGTCTGAAAGTAGAAGGATAAATGTTGGAGGTATTATGATGGCAAGATTGGATATTTCTCTGGTTATGAAGAGGTCTCATGACCGGACCCTGGTATGTGCTTGTGCCTTTCAGCCTCTGGTTATGAAGAGGTCTCTTGACCGGACCCTGGTATGTGCTTGTGCCTTTCAGCCTCTGGTTATGAAGAGGTCTCTTGACCGGACCCTGGTATGTGCTTGTGCCTTTCAGTCTCTGCTTATGAAGAGGTTTCTTGACCGGACCCTGGTATGTGCCTTTCAGCCTCTGCTTATGAAAAGGTTTCTTGACTGGACCGTAGTATATGAGTCGTACACGGGGAGCATTACTGCTTCTGTTATTTCTGCAATCCATTTTTGTCGTGGTCGTCCCTTGGTTTTGTATCCATTGTAACTGTATAGCAATGCTACTGAGGAATACTATCTGGCGTTTGACGTGTGACGTGGCCGAACAATTTGTTTTGCTGTTTCTTGATGATATCTAACACTGATGTTGCAAGACATATAAGGTAACGTTTATTCTGAATCTGTCAGCTAAGTGTGCTATGTTATTGAATAGGATGGACATTTGTTTGCAATAATTTATTGACATTGTCAGACATGTATGTGACATAATATATTAACTGTTACAGATATTTGTATGCGACACTCAGTCACTGATACAGACATGTATATTGGACTATTTATTGATAGTAACAGATGTATATATGAGACAATTTATTGACTGAAACAGGCAGATACGTGAGATAATATATTGATTGAAACAGGCAGATACGTGAGATAATTTATTGATTGAAACAGGCAGATACGTGAGATAATTTATTGATTGAAACAGGCAGATACGTGAGATAATTTATTGATTGAAACAGGCAGATACGTGAGATAATTTATTGATTGAAACAGACAGATACGTGAGATAATTTATTGATTGAAACAGGCAGATACGTGAGATAATTTATTGATTGAAACAGGCAGATACGTGAGATAATTTATTGATTGAAACAGGCAGATACGTGAGATAATTTATTGATTGAAACAGGCAGATACGTGAGATAATTTATTGATTGAAACAGGCAGATACGTGAGATAATTTATTGATTGAAACAGGGAGATACGTGAGATAATTTATTGATTGAAACAGGCAGATACGTGAGACAATTTATTGATTGAAACAGGTAGATACGTGACATAATGTATTGATTGAAACAGGCAGATTTATGAAACTATTTATTGATTGAAACAGGCAGATACGTGAGACGATTTATAGATGGAAACAGGCAGATCCGTTAGACAATTTATTGATGTAAACAGGCAGATCCGTGAGAAAATTTATTGATTGAAACAGGCAGAAACATTGTGACAGATAGGCATTTTCATCAAAACACCTACCAGGCCATTGCGAACATCTTTCGTCCAATTTGTTGTTTTAGGCGGAAGTACATCAGGTGCTCCTTGATATTTCAAGATAGCGGTCTGATTAGCGAATTTAACGCTGCAGTCAGCCAGGCCCATGGCTCTGAACCAGTAGTTTCTATGACGAAGATATGAATAACAGTATTAAGTAACTTGTGGTGAGTATAGTCTTTTGACAAGAACTTACATGACTTTCCACCAACTTGAGCCGTAAAGTGAATTAAAGATTGTCTTCCTACCTGAGCCGTTAAGTGACTTGAGGCTGTCCACCCACCTGAGCCGTTAAGTGACTTGAAGTTGTCCACCCACCTAAGCCGTTAAGTGACTTGAAGTTGTCCACCCACCTAAGCCGTTAAGTGACTTGAAGTTGTCCACCCTCCTGAGCCGTTAAGTGACTTGAAGTTGTCCACCCACCTGAGCCGTTAAGTGACTTGAGGCTGTCCACCCATCTGAGCCGCTAAGTAACTTGAAGTTGTCCACCCACCTAAGCCGTTAAGTGACTTGAAGTTGTCCATCTACCTGAGCCGCTAAGTGACTTGAAGTTGTCCACCCACCTGAGCCGTTGTGACTTGAATTTGTCCACCCACCTGAGCTGTTAAGTGACTTGAATTTGTCCACCCACCTTTCTTCTAGACACTGCAGGCCGATTTTTCTGAGTCTTTCCTTATAACTGTAATTCTGTAGTACCACTATCAGTGTTGTTCCTCTACTTTCCAGCATGTTTATATCCCCTCTACGATAAGGACTCCACACCTGTACACAGTGCTCCAATCTAGGTCTAACTAATGCTTTATACAGTTTGACTATCACTTCCTTGCTCCTATGTTTAATATTTCTTTTTATCATACATTACATTGAATACACCTTTTCAGTGCTACCTGGACTTGCTTATACGCCTTACCTGTATGATCTATTATAATTCCTAGGTTCCTTTCATTGTGTCACTTTCTAATATTGTTCTGTCCCACGTGACATCAATTACTGTTTTAAAACATTTCATTTTATATGTTGTAATATCCATGTCCTGGTCTTTGGATAAGTACCAAATTTTGAGATTGGTAGTAACAATAATACAATGTCAATTATAAAGCACATAATTTGAAGAAAATGAACATTCTCAAGGACTATACGAGTGTTTACGCATTGACAGGTGCAATATTCTGACAAAGACATTACCTCATATCTACCCCGTACTCCTCGAAACATGCTGACTACAGCAGCGTAACCAACGAGATGGGGGTTCGTCATCGCAATCCTTGTAGTGATGAACGTACTGAGAAACCTTGCACAGTACTACAGCCAAAAGAACCTTCGTTCTTCAGTATGCTTTGAGATATATAACGGGTTATTATAAAACCTCTACAAGAGAAACGCTCGCCAAAAGTAACGAGATCAACACGAGTAGCTTCAGACAACAAGGAAATAACTACATGATGAGTTTGTTGGTGCGCCTGGGATATGAACATGTCACACCTATCCGAGCATATAAATGCTTGGACGCAGGCTTACTCTCTCTCACTCTCTATCTCAGCTACATGTAGAGGGAAAATGAGGTACATTGTCGAAGAATATAATTGCAGTGTGTATTTCAGAGTTATCGTTCCCGGCGTTATTACTCACCAACAGTTTGACCTAAGCTGCACCACTTGTCTGCCATTGTTTCGTCCGTGGTCATGATGATCTTCTTCTTCTTCTTCTTCTTCGTTCCTCCTCAGATCAAGGTTCCCGTTTCTCTTACAAAGGACACCGTTGTTTGTAAGGCTTTTGTCTCATATCTGTCTCACGAGGCCAGTATTGTTCTCTCTTTTCCTGAGTGAGCATGCAGCTTTGCAGAGTGTGGTCCACGGTCATGATATGCTCCACTCATAGGCACCTGTCATCTGTCCCAATCCTCATTCTATTGTAAAGATGATCCTTGAGTCTGGTTTGCCCAGTTCTCAGTCTGAAGATGATGACTTGATCTTCTCTAGTTAAGTTATAGTAACTGTCTTCTTTTCGGAAGTCGGGGTGTTGATCAGCCCATTTTACCCTGAAGTTGGCTTTAATTATGGTCTTGGCCTCATTATATGTGATACTCAGGTCTGTTTGTGGGGATGCTCCTCCACTCTTTGCTAGTTTGTCTGCAGCTTCATTGCCTTCAATATTGCAATGGGATGGGATCCACTGTATGACCAACATTGGGTGTTCTGCTGAGAGCTGTGTCAGGGAGAACATACAATGCTCGAGATCTGCATCTTTGTGTTGTTTTAGCGCTGCTAATACTGACTTGGCATCAGTCGGGAATACTATGTTTTCTTGGTGGATATCTTTATCTTCGATGGTGATGATGAAGATAAGGATGATGATGATGTGAAGCTTAAAGCATTACTAAAGCTCGCCACTTTACAGGAAGTCTACATCCAGGGATATGGAGTGGCGGATTCAATAGCAATGGTTTTACATTGTGAGGTTGATAGCGCAGTGCACAGCTTTCTGTAGTCCCACAAACGCCGTAGCTCCATCGATTAACCCAAGGATAACCGGAAATAAATGTCACCATGAACAGATCGCCGCTACTCGAATTGGAACTCAAACCGTCTGAACACGAGGCAAACAGTTGACGACTTCGCCACGGAGATCCCACGGAGATATATTTATCTCTTCCATAGATAGACTCTTTCATTGCAAATGACTTGTTTGTTAAATTTCAAGCATTCACATCTGTCAAGTAATACCAATTCTACATTGTCAGACTCCTCTTTCTGTCCATCTCTCCCCCCCCCTCTCTCTCTCTCTCTGTCTCTCTCATCCACACTCTCTCCCTTGCACTTGTACACTCTCTCCGTCTTTCTCTCTTTATCTCCATCACTCCCTCATTCTCATACTATTACAGTCACACTCCTTTGCTCTATTTCTCCTCCATTCTCTTTGGCTCACTCTCTCACTCTCTCTCTCTCTCTCTCTCTCTCTTTCTCTCTCTTCCTATCTCACTCTCCGACACTTCCACACACTTCCATTATTAGCGGCATTACCACTAAGATTACACATATTCTTGAAACCTACAATAACTAACACTAATCTAGACTGAACAAACAAGATACAACAGAAATAAATCAAAACAACGATGACTGAACAAATAAACAATAACATTATTCAGACAGAACAAATTTACCTTCGAGTTGCCGTTTTGTCTGCATGCAAGATGAAGTCAAAGGGAAAATGATAAAGGAGTCAACCACGAATGGCTCAAAAGAGTTTCCGTCTGATGCAATCATTGTCAGGTTATGGTCATCAATAGATATCTGGTAGAACAACACTTTCGTTCGTTATAAAGTCACCTTGAAGGAAACGAGGTCTCCAGAATATAGTTTACATATTCATGAGCTTTTCGTTCCACTTGTGCCGTTAGGGCCAAGGTAAAGGTGGTTTCATAGCAGGGTGAAGTGTTAGAGACTTCATTGCACTGAGCCACAGCTTTGTGAGGTGGGGTGGACAGTTCCCTTCCTCGCTGCCAATTTTTCTTGTCTCGCTGTTTGACAGGTATCAGTTTATAGCTGGGTCAACTGGAGCTGCCGGTAGCCGGAGTTGAACATCGTGATTTTGCCATGTAACGCAAGTGCTCTACCGCCACTCTAAACAGCTTTGTGTAGTTAAGCGCGGTGGAAAGTTTCGGATTGGTCCACCGCGGTGTATGACAGATACTAGATTGAAACACTGCCCCACAGCGAGCATGTCGTAAGGGCCAACTAACCGTGTGACAGGGCATAATACCTGCCATGGTTAGGTGGTTTATTAAGATCAGCATAGTTGGTGCCTAACAGGCTACGGGTCCACTTTTCTCTAGTGTTTAAGTCTATTAAGATGGACTCACACATCGGTTAAGCACCCTCCAAAAAATTGGCTGTATTCAGACTCTGTAGAGCCTTCTAAACCAGTATAAAGACGTTAAGTTTTTCAGTAAAGTTAATGAATTGATATATATGCAGTACAAAGTGTAGATCTCCCGTAGTATGGGCATGGCGGCTTGACCCATCAACTCCTTCAGCAGTCTAGTCCCAGCGGAGGCTTTCCCTAAAGACCAGGATCCGTATATACTCTTGTGTCGTCTCCACCCTCATGTGACGACTGAGATACCCGAACACTGCGGCAGCGAGACGGGCAGCGTCTTGAGATCTGTCACCAGCGCGACCAGATTCTTGGGATCCACTGGTACGACCTAATCACCAATAGTGAGTGAGCTCATCGTACTCAGCTCGCGGACATTGACTCTACGATAGATCGCCATGGCCTCTCCCTCTTCGGTCACGTGACCCGCCTCGCCTAGGAAGTACCGGTCCAGGACATGCCCCGACTGGCTGTGGTGAAGAATGTCCCGGTCCAGGAGATGCCCCGACTGACTGTGGAGAAGAATTTCCGAACCAGGAGGTGCCACGACTGGCTGTGGAGAAGAATGTTCCGGTCCAGGAGATGCCCCTACTGGCTGTAGAGAAGAATGTTCCGGCCCAGGAGATGCTCCGATTGGCTGTGGAGAAAAATGTCCCGGTCCAGCAGATGCTCCGATTGGCTGTGGAGAAGAATGTCCCGGTCCAGGAGATGCCCCGACTGACTGGAGAAGAATGCCCCGGTCCAGGAGAAGCCCCGACTGACTGTGGAGATGAATGTACCGGTCGAGGAGATGTCCAGACTGACTGTGGAGAAGAATGCCCCGGTCCAGGAGATGCCCCGACTGGCTGTGTAGAAGAATGTCCCGGTCCAGGAGATGCCCCGACTGACTGTGGAGAAGAATGTCCCGGTCGAGGATATGTCCAGACTGACTGTGGAGAAGAATGTCCCGGTCCAGGAGATGCCCCGACTGACTGTGGAGAAGAATGTTCCGGTCCAGGAGATGCCCCGACTGACTGTGAAAAAGAATGTCCCGGTCCAGGAGATGCCCCGACTGACGGTGAAGAAGAATGTCCCGGTCCAGGAGATGCCCCGACTGACTGTGAAGAAGAATGTCCCGGTCCAGGAGATGCCCCGACTGACTGTGAAGAAGAATGTCCCGGTCCAGGAGATGCCCCGACTGACTGTGAAAAAGAATGTCCCGGTCCAGGAGATGCCCCGACTGACTGTGGAGAAGAATGTCCCGGTCCAGGAGATGCCCCGACTGACTGTGGAGAAGAATGTCCCGGTCCAGGAGATGCCCCGACTGACTGTGGAGAAGAATAAAAGCCGTGCCCATCCTGGAGACTTCC